>JBCFXI010000530.1:0-146105 GCA_038496175.1 Ampulex compressa
GCTCCGCTTTGAAGCGAAATATGCGGGAAAGGAGAGATTCAATTCAATATAGTGCACGCGTTTGCGACTGTGCATGCATCGGCAGTTTCTCCCGTATAACGTGTAACAAACGTATCCTATATAGATATATTTAACTACTTCCTGCATTTGCAGCGATGGGATCATCTAAGAATGACTTCGCAGAAATATCGTTGCTCGGGAACGAAGCTGTATAAGCGACATAGAAATTTTCTTCGTGGTCCGTTTATTCATCTTCCCTCTTCCGGGTACGGCTCCATTATCCATCCCCAGACGAACCACCGAGTTACTCCACGCGCCCTTTGGCACAACTCAGCCTCATTGACGTCGCGTAATTTTGCACGAACGTGCCTCCGCCCGGTTATATTCGTAGACGACGTGGCATTCGTATGTCGGCGTGCATTCAGCTGTGGCGGTAAGCACGTTTGCGTATTCGAGATGGTTGGCCGAGTGGCCCACATTTGTCCCCGCGCCCAGAGGAAGGTGAAAGAGTTGCGGCCGCACCACCGGTAGCTGCGAAGAAAGAGGGCGGAAGAGAGCCTGCCCGTGGTACGTATCCATCTTAGTTCGAACTCATCGATTCACCCGATATAGACGAGGATCCGTGAAAGCGGTGCCGTCCTCCATGCCTGACAATTGTACCGAAAGCATCCTATCGCGCGAACTCATCGCCTCGCGCCCCTCTGAATCTGAATACTCGGTAAACAAAATAATAATACCGAGTGCCCCTTCGGAACCTGTTTTTACGCGATTCCACGCGATAAAGATGCTTGATGCGCTTGGATTTTTTTTTATGGTTTATCCACTTAGAAGGAGTAATTCATTCGTGAACTCTGTGCGCAACGCTTATCGTCGATACGCTCGCATTGTTGTTAATCGTGATTTTTATGGTATTCTCGTCAAATATTCTGGATGGCTGACAATTGTACGGGAAGGGACTCTGTCTCTCGACTCACCACTTCGCGTCCCTCTGAATCTAAATACTTCGTAAACAGAATAATAATCCCGAGTGCCCCTTTAGGACCTATTTCGAACGATTTCCTGGTATAAATATGGTCCGAGCTCTGGAATTTTTTAGGTGCTTTGTCCACGTGGCACGGGTAATTCATTCGTGGACTCTGTGTGCAATGCTTATCGTCGACACGCTTGCGCTCTTGTTAATCATGGTTTCTAGTTATTTTCATAAACTGCTCGGAAGAAGGGATTTAAATTAAATGGGGTTTGATATACGCGTAATGTGAGGATAATGTAAATGGCAAAACGTTTTCGATTATTGCTAATCATATTTTCGAGCTTCGGGCGTTTTAAGAGTCAGAATTATCGTTGCAAGATTTGGAACAGCAATCGTCTCTGGTGATACTTGTGGTTTCTGTTTCGTTATTTTTTTCATCAAAACCATACGCTGTACAGAAAAAGAAGTTTTATGAATAATTATATTCTCGTGGAAGAACGGATAAAACTGACGAACGACAAACTTACTGTAATTACTAGGTCGATAGCAATTTCTAAAATCGGGTAAAATATCGTACGTCAGTGGGTACACAGGAATACACGATAACGATAAACAATGCAAACATGCAGGAGTAATTCAATAGAGATTTTAAATCTAGAAAATGATAAATGTCAGAGTGTGTAAAAGGATGACAAATGGGAGATATGCAAAAATAGTAAACAGATGGATCGATATCTGTGTACCGGCCAAAAAAGATATGTACGATAGCGGTACACGCGTGAAATGTAAAGGTAACAAGAGAGCAAGAGAAAGAGTAAAAGGATAGAAAAACGCGAAAAAAACGGATTGAGGTCGACTTTTCCAAACCTATTTTATCCGCGACTAATATATTCTCAAAAATTTAGTCCAATTAGCGATCGGTTACGGATATATTCTGAAGAGTGACTTTTCAAATAGAATCGCACACATTTTTGATTCTGCATCACAAAAAAAATGTCCTTTGAAGTTTTTATGTATGTTACGCTATCTTGTTAAAACAAATACGTAACGTCCTTCGCCACGAAGTGGAATCGCGGATACGCAGATTGATTTAAATTATGCTCTAAAACTCTCCCTCGTCATTTCGGCTAAACTACTTAAGTTGACATCGCGGTAAGATCGCAATAAAGTCGTAAGTTAAAAGTAGCTTCATGAAAGGTTTTCAATCAATCTTGTTTAAACGAGCAAATATATTTGGGATGAATATTTTGAACTGCCGTTGAAAAGAATTGCGCAGGAGAAATGTAGCTTTGCAGGCGCCAATGCTCGCGAGCATGAATATTACAGTGTAGCTCGTATGCAACCAAATCGCTATTCCCGCATACGTTCTGAAGCGTTGAAATACCAGAAATAATCCTGTAAATAATATATCTGAAACGAGAGATGGGATGTAGGTATGTGGGTAAAAAAGGAGTACATTCGTGCAGTCAAAGGGAGCTAAATTTAGTTAATCTTCCTTTGCGAGATGGAATACACTTAGATCATATAACGAAACACTTTGCATCGAGAAACACGAGATTTTTTAGTGAAATACTAAACAATTGAACATGATACCTGACAAAACATACTTCTTGATAGTGGAAGCAAACCACTAGTAGAGCGAGAAGTAAAGACAAGGAGCGGTACAGCAAATACCAAAAAGCTACAAACGATTAACGAATGAAAATAATTTCTATTCCACCTGTCCTTATCCACAAATAGTTTACAAATACCGCACAGCTATATCTGTATCGTGAATTCCATCGATTAAAGTCATGGCACTCGTCAAAAACATAATCCGGACCGCTACAAAAGTTCTAGACTTCAATATAACACGCAATAAATACCATCTCCCTTTTTAAAAATACAACCTACTTAAAATCGAGCCAATTACACTGGCTAGCGAAATTAATCGAGTTTTCCACCCGTCTGAAAGGATAAAATCTGAATGTCACTGCCGGTGGGCTGATAAATTAGCTCTTCAAACAGCAAAAAACGAAGAAATCGCCATCATAATTATAATACGGCGCTCAGCCAGTATCGAAAATGGCGAATAACGAAACGATTTTTCCAACGATCAAAGCGCCACCGCTGCTACAACAGTTTCGATGGTCGCCCTCAGCGCTAAGCCAGATCACGAAAAATACCCTCCAGCCGAGATCCTCTTTTCCCCGCAAAGGGAAAGAAATATCTTGCATTATAATCAGTCTCGAAGCCGTTGCCATCCCGCACGCCGCTAGGGTGTCCCTATGGGGGGAAAAAACTTTCTCGAAGAGCTCTTCCGTACACGTGTTCCTTGTGTCAACAATCCCGGGATTTGCGAACGGATGCGATATACCATTCTTTATGAATCCCCCGCTTTACAATAACGAGTCACACTCGAAGCGCTGAGGGAGAGGGGGGAAGGGGGAGGGTACTTTATGGGAGAAACTTAAAGACACGAGCGTGGATGGTGCCATGGATTATGGATTTCGGGCGGAAACAAAGTTGCGATAAACGCGAGAATGTAATGCGGTATATTTTTTTCAGTATATCCCATTATATGTGCTATATCTACCTGCGTGACGTATTGTTTAGTAAGATAGATATTAAGATGCTTCATAATTTTCCGAGAAAAAAAACTCGCGCTCTCAGAGTATTCTGAGTCTATGGGATCTAACGCTTTTTTTTTCAAATTTGCATAATCTAACCGCGCTTCAATTTTATTCCTGGGAAATATACGTATGTATAGATTCATTTCATTAAAAAAAAAAAAAAAAAACAACCTTTCTATAACAAGACTAATTGCAAGGCCCAGCAATGCAAATACATCCATCCCCAACATTTAACCGTATTTCCCGTTTAATGGCAATTTTATAATCGCCGTAAATAAATGCACGCAGTTTAAGCTTCATTGATATTTAATCAAGATTAAATACATAAAAGTTAATCTTGGGCACCGTGTAGCATCATAGGATTAAAAAACGCTAAAATACAAATATAATTACCGGGAGATCAAACGGCTATTTAATGATCGATAAGCGTCGAGCGGTAGTCGAATCACGACCAAGCCGGTGAATGCAAAAGCACGTAAAAATCACAGGTCGAGTTACATTCCAGAGGGTCGGACATTCCGCTGCGTTGCGCGCGAAGGTCAGAGATGCGGAAGGCCGAGGTGTTGCGCTCGAGCCAGCCTTTAAGACGGCCGCGTCAAAGGGAGCGAACCTTGATTTAACAGGCGGACCACTTACAACCAAGGATCCACTGGCGGACTTTATGGCGTATAATCACAAATATTTGCTTAGGCTCCACCACGCCGAGACATCTTGACGCGTGTGACGGGATCATGTATTTGCTCTCGACGACAAGTGACCATGGCGCCGTGAGTAACGATGACAGGGACAGCCGTTATAGTCGCAACGCCATGAGCATCGGTCTGCGATACGGGCGGTATATCGTTTCGAATCATCTCGCGTGTTTCGCTATCGTTATCGTCGGTGTATGAAGTTTTCAACCCTTTGCGATCCCCCTAGCGCGCCGGACCGACAGCAGATCAGTCTTATTTTAGGACGCTGTTATCGGTTTAAGCGCTTTAGGATGTAAAGTAATGCGAGAAAAAAGATAGGGAGTGTCTTGATTAAGTCGGAGAAGGTGATGGCAGGACTCAACCGCGAATCGTTAGTTTAGGGAGCCTTTAAAAATTCGAGCTTTGAGACAGGAAGGATCGCAAAGTATGAGAGTAAAAGTCTCCTCGTTTCTCTCACTCCCCAGTATTATCAACCGTTGACCACATCGAGTCTAGAGAAGTAAACAAAATTCTCTTAGACTCGCAATAAGAAAGCTATAACTGTCGACGTAGAGAAGGCGAGAGGTAAGCTACATTTTCTGGAGCTCCTCCAAAAGTAACTGGTGTAGCTTGATATCCGAATCCCTTTGTTCCCCCCCCAGCTAGATTATTCAAATGATAAGACCATCTTCATAGGTTTATTCGGTAAATTCAACCGGATCCTCTTTCAGGAATCATAATGTTTCTTGTAAATAAATAGAAGTAATTCAAGGAAAGCCCAGCGAGGGATGAAGTTATATCACCGTTATACGGTACTGGCTCGATCGGACTTTTGATCAAATTTTTGAGCGTGCTCAGGCAAACAACAAATAAGTTAGAGGTTCCTCGGAATTTTTGGGGAAATTTCTCACGGCTGAATTTCGCCCTTCCGCGAGCACAGGGTGACGGAATTTCCAGAAGAAGGAGGCTTCTACTTTTTCCCCACTCGTGGATACTTCACCTTGATCCAGGCGACGCCGGCGAAAAGTGGCTGATCGATGAATTCGAGTTCTCGGCTACGCCGTGCGGGCGACCTCGTCTTCCGTAGCTACGGGCAAAACTTAAAGCCATACGACATCCCCAAAATTTACGAGCCTGCGAGTTGTGCACCCGTGAAGGCTTATCCGAGTCCTCTGGTCCACGACAGAATTTTTAAAGCGTAACCTGGAGAAGCGTTTTCGTCATTTTCGCGACGAGACAGGGTTGACCTCGTTGCACTTCGATCGTTCTAAGCCTGAATCCACCAACGGCTCCAAATCACTCTATTCCATACCGCAAGTTTCGGATGCATAACTTTCTTCTAGTCACAATATGCGAGTAGTACTATCGAGTAACATTAACATGAACTTCGATGTCTCTCGAGAGTGTAATTTTAGTAATAACTCATGCAGACTGTGCTTCGAATATGTACGATTGCGCGCAATGAAATTCCTCGAAGCGTGAGATTGTTCTTTGCCAGTCTCGGTAGTGAGATGGTTTTATGAAAAAATAAGTTACTCCAATGACGATATGCACCCTACTCCGCTCTCATCGAACATGCACCCTACTCGGTTCTCTTATTCAACATTACCAAACACCTCGTTTACATATCATAACCTGTATCGAGCATACGTCCGTACGTTGCTCGTACACGCGGAGCTATGCGGCGAAGGTAAGCTGAAAATGTCGCTCTAAGATTTCCGCGGAGCGTATTTCCATCCGATAAGAGGAGGGTATCTTCAAATTTTCATAGAAATCTTTATGAGAATTTCCCGAGATTGCGCCTCGGGTAAATTTAAATTCGGGGAGAGGAGGGCTCCTGCGTGGTTTTCAGAAAAGGTTAATTTCATACGACGTCAACGACGTTTACTATCGTGGGAGTCACGCAGGGTTGAATATTTACCTAATGCGTTCGATGACCTTATACCAACGTGTATACACGCTCGCATACTTTTATAAGCCGGCCCTTATCGATAAGACTAAATCTGCACTTAACCGTGTCACTCCTTTAATAAGGTTTATTATAAAATTACAAGGTATCGTTGCCATCAGAGACATTTAGACTAGAAATTTGTTTTGGGGATACAATTATATTCAACATCGCGATCCAAGTCTAAGAATTTTTTCACGGAAATTAAATTAATTATTCTTCAAACCGTTGTCAGATAATTCTTGCATAAATGTATCCTTTTGTGATAAAAATATCAATACAGCAAGAATAAAATTAACTTTCATCTGTTTTTCCAATGAACAATTGCCAGTATAATTAATCCAAGGGACGTAAGTGTGATTAACGTGAAAAGTGTGCGATCAAGTTTAGAATAGAAAACCGCAAATGCTCTTTATAGTCCTCCTCGGCGGAGGGACGTCTTATGATTTTAAGTCCTACAACTGCTCACAGCTTTGGGGAATGCTGAAGTTCGTACGAAGCCCGGTGAAATTTACGATCTCACGAGTCACGCAAAGCTGAAGGTTTCGGAACAGCCCCACAACTCTACGAGATACTAGGATGTATATGTCCGTACTCATACATACGTACGATTTCCTTTACATGGTACGATAAATATTTAATAAGCAAGTCGCTTCTGCAAGAAGGATCGTGGATAATCACTTAATCCCTGAATACCTTACAAAGTTGTCTGGTTACTCGTCAATTTCTCAGCTTCGTGCGCCTTGCGCATTCATAGACGTAAATCTACAAAGTGCGCTTTCCACATCATTACAAAAACCATCTTTGCAATTTTTTACGACAAGTCTTAAGTACTTCAATTACATTGGACTTCTAAAGAATGAAAACATATCTTCGATGACAATGAGATAATATGCAGTTCAAATTGAAAGACGTTATTGATAAGACGTAAATTATTCGGTTACCTGGCATTTTATCCTCAAAGCTGCTGCGGCAAAATTGAATATACAAGGGTAAACGGACAGCTCGCTAATCGTTTCTGCGGAGATTCATCGATACCAATGCACGAAAAACTCCCTGCCACTCGGAGCCGAACAACGAGCTTTTTCCATACCCGTGAGAGATTAGCCTCGTACGACACGGACAAAATTTACGATGCGGCCAGCCAAGCAAGAACGAAGATTTACCTGATTCCTTCGTTGCTCCGCGCAATGCTCCTCAACCTTCCATCTTATTCGTTTTATTTCATCCGAGTATTACGACAAACATCCCGCCTTAACGTTATTTCCCCCGACGAATGGAACACACGGAGCTCGAAACCTCCGACGCACCAGGAAACTAAGGAGGAAGGTTTTCCTTCTCTCTTCCTCCCTCTCTCTCCCTCTCTCTCCCTCTCTCTCCCTCTCTCTCTCTCTCTCTCTCTCTCTCTGGGATTTTGAGAAAGAACCCAGGACAATGCCGGGCATGATAAATACTTAATGCCTCTCATTCTACCATATTCCGTCTGATCTCACTTTTGCGCGCCCTATTGAATCAGCCGCCGGCAGTCTTTACAGTCGTCGTTTCCGAGAGTGGTATTGTGCGGGATAAATTATTCCATTCACAGTAGTGTGACGTAGTCCGGCAGCGAGGACCCTGCCTCATCGTTCGTCGGTTTGGCGGGTGGAGAGAGGGAGGAGGAAGGGAGGGGGGAGGGGGAGGGGGAGGCACCGATAAAAATTTAATTTCCCGCATCATTATGGAATATCGGATTCTTGGGCGGGTTTAAACGGCGCGGATTTATTCTGAGCGCCGGTTACGGAATACATTTACTTGCACGTCGCAAGCGCTATGCGCCACCGTAAGAGAATCTTCGATGTCATTTTCCGATACAGTGGGTACGCGCTTTAAGGAGATCCACTTTATGAAGTTTTAATACCGCCGGCAAGAAGTTCGTGTCGGGTACATAGCGCGATGC
This sequence comes from Ampulex compressa, assembly GCA_038496175.1. NCBI lineage: Eukaryota > Metazoa > Arthropoda > Insecta > Hymenoptera > Ampulicidae > Ampulex > Ampulex compressa. Next base: position 8,138 of record JBCFXI010000530.1, read on the forward strand.
CGGGGTTCACTTGCGCCGAATAGACGTCGTTCTGTGCCAATTATAGTCATCGCTTTTCGTAACCTTCCTGCCACCAGGATTCCGGTGGCCTCGTGAAACTTCGATGCGCCGTTGTTGTACTCTTTCGAGGGAGCGCAAGGATCGGCGGCTCGCTTGCGCCCGATGATATTTCGTGCGCACGATGGAAATTGACTTTTGCGTTGTTCGTAATCGCAAGGACGATCTGGTATATTGTTATAGAAATTGGAGGTTTTATTGTAAAAATGATATATGCATTTACGATTTAAAGTATTGTCCAATGTTGGCCACTGCTTTCCCCCATCTTTTAGGCTATTCAGCATTAAAACCATCTGTAAGAAAACGACGGAAGCAAAGTTGCACACTTAATAGTATATAGCTTAGGTAGGTTTCAAAAACGTCATGCGAATACAAAATTTTGTATAACAAAATAATATAAACGTTCGTACAAGGGTTTTGTTTCCATAAATCAGAAATTTCTGGCAATATTGTCCAGTCGGAAACACTTTGAAAACACTCCTAAAGATACTTTTTCTTACACCTGCCGCTTTGTCGATAGAGTAAACTGGGTTTGAGAAGGTAGACAGGGAGATGCCGGGGAGGATTTTCCTCGAAGGAGGACGGCAACGAGGAAAACGGAGGGAACGTTTTTGAGGGCACGTCGTCGCCTTACGGAGCAATAAAGTCCTGCATCCTGTCGGGTGGTAATTGTTCCCATGCTAAAATGAAGGCAGGGACGAAGCTGAAGCGGCGTACAAGGTACTACCCAGGTCCTCCGCGGAGAAGATCCCAGTTCGACTTCTCGATTTTTTATGTAATATACACATCGTAAAATTCCTTATTCAAAGCACATATTAAATAGTAGGCGCTAGACCAAACATTCTTTAAGATTTATGGTAAAATATTACACTGGTATAATTAATAGAAACTGGAATTTCCGTGACAAAGATGCCGGATGACGCTTTATAATTTATCGATTTTTTTAATGTGACACATGCACGCGTTCAAAACGAATTTAAACGAATCCCTAAGAAACGTGAATACCAAAGAGGAATAACCAAAACGTCATATAAAATAAAAAAAAAACCTTTGCGCAGGACCAATACTCTCATAAATAATCAATACCAAAAGTGGAAAAAGGACAAAACCCAATCGATCTTCCACCGATCTTCCTTCGCATTTATATTCGCAAACGAAGGTATCGCTGAATTTCGAGCGAATCGCCCGACCTGATCGTCAAGGCGGACGCGATGAAGTGCTAAGCCGAGCATCGATCCGTGAGAGTCGTTGCCGAATGTCGCGAGCCACGAAAATAATGTTGGCCGTTCTGATAATGGCTCATCAATTTTTTTACGCCTCTCCCCTCGACGTATCCCTGGCCGTCGCTGGCCGGTAATTTGGTTAGCGCGTCCAATTCAATTTCCCCTCTCGTTGGGACATATTAACGGTGATTGACCGGCTGGGGCCCGCGATGCATTATTAAGATCAAGATTAAGATGCAACACCCGCTGCCGAGCGTGGCTTTATCGCGGCTGGATCGCGGCTGGCTGTAAATCGGTAGGAAGGGAGGACTGGCATTTTTGGAACTGTACCAAATTTCCATCTCAGTTCCGCACGAAGGCGCCATTAAGTCGTACCGAGGAATATCGTTAGAAACAATCTGGTGCAATAGTCGTTACGATAATCCCCCGGCGGGGGCCGTGAACGAAAATAGAGTTTGCTATTGCGATTAGGTATGGCCCATCGCGGCTTTCCTTGCCTCCCAGAACGCGAAGGGACTCTCGTGACCGATGCGTGGATTCGCTGAACGGGCTAATAATGCGTGTATTACTGGAAGGGATGTTATAATGGATGGCCCCATGTGAAATGCGCATAACGGAGGAGAATTGTCCGAGGAATGTCGATAAGGCGCCGCGTGGAATTATTGAAGGTTAAAAGGGAGTCGTCCTCGGGATCGAAATGGATTAAAAATCCAATCCGCTCCCTGAAATTTGATTAATGATGTTTAATGTCGCGCGATATTTAGACGTGATTCGTGGAAACGGAAAGTGGATTTTGGAAAGTACGCGCAAGTATAGAACGTACTTTTAAATTAGCTAATCGTATTATTCTTCAAAATTACAAGCACCCTCGCTGTTTTCCGTATGCATTTCTAACATGCTCAAGATCCAAGTGTGACCGATGATCACAGTTATTGTAATCATCATGATCGTTTATCGCGATTAATTCTATCTGAGAGCGAGGAGATTGTCGTACAAAATGCACCATTACGCGCTACAGATCCGCCATTTAAATGCGTAACTTTGGTATTCTCTACAGGTCCTATAATCACCGCGGTTGTTCATTCAAAGAGAGACTGCCAAAGGAGGGCCATTATTATTTACAAAAGGAGACAAGACCTGTCGCGGCTAAGAAGATTTCCGAGTAAATTTTGATTGCAAAGCTTTGATCAGTCTCGTAGCAAGATTTAATTCTCGGGCGCATTCTCAGAGGCGAGGATGAAGTAGTTTTGAGACGTTCTAATTCCCCCGTGCATTACGTACGTATTGTCGGGGCGACAACGACATAGGTACACAGAAGTTGCGTTATCCCATTCATGTACCCCAGCAACGAGATCTTCCCTCTCTCCTTTCTTCAATTCCCAGGACTCGACTCGTAACGTTCTCGATGAAAGCGCGGGTAAGCGAGCACTACTTTAAGCACGGCACAGAAGATAGGTATATACCATCAATCGCGGTAGGGGCCTTGCGGTCTAAGCACAGAAAATACGATTCCCTCCTTTGAAAAAAAAAAAAAAAAATGAAATAAGGACGAACGTATCGTTTCGCATTAATCCAAATGGTTTAAATGAGATACGTGCAGGATTGATCGAAATTTGGATGAGTATAGATGCATGCATGTCGGTGAAATTAATTGTACATGACGAAAGACCGATTTGTATGCAACAAAGGACTACTCAGAATTTATTATTTATGAAATCATGGCATAAAATTCGCGATGTGTATTTTTGCTATTTTGAATATATAATGTAGAAATTTATGAAACGACTAATAGAAAATCAAAATTCGTATGTTTTGTAATTTATGTTTACTTGGTGTTTAGATTAAAGTACTGAACTCTGTTGCGTGCGTTAAATGCTTGATTAATTACTTCCTTCATTTTGTTTTCGAAAGCAAGGCAGGTGTCATGCTCTTACAGCGGTTTAATTTTCGTTGCATACTCTTACGATCTATCATTAATCAGCATTTAATCACATCATTTAGTCACGTTCATAAAACGTTATTCCCGATGACGCTGTTAGTCTTCGCATGTAACATCAAGCTGTAAATATAAAATCGTTAAACAACGTCGTGATGTAGAACCAAATAAAGCTGGCCATGAATAAAGTCTAATCCGAGACCCGCTTGGGTTTCATGCTGGACACGCACTTGTTGGGACGTGCTTAAAATAAGAAATATATTTTAGCATTTGCTCTTTATTCTTATCCACTTCTGCTCTACATTACTTGTAGGTTAATAATCTCAATTACGGATACGATGCAATATGATTTTCTCGTCCGATAAAATTTACTTACCACAACCGCTTGCAAAGTCTACCTACAAAAATATGCAAACGCGTTGACTTTCTCAAAAAAATCACGCATCACGGCCCAACACGGAGAATTAATTTCCTTGGGTAATGGCAGGAGCCAGATTTACTCGCAATTAACATCTCAAGCCGTTATGCACTCTTTTGAGTGTTAAACCTTCCACGTTAAAGTGCAGCTTTCGAGAAACACCACTTTGTTTCTTCACCAGTTGAGTTTTCCCAACTATGAATTTAATTGGACCTTCCATATGCAAAACGCTGAGGATTAACTAACAGTGTACAGAGAAAAGGGCAAAGGGAGACGGAAAGACAGAGAGAGAGAGAGAGAGAGAGAGAGAGAGAGAGAGAGAGAGAGAGAGAGAGAGAGAGAGAAAGTGCTAACCGCCGATTTTAAAAAGACCAGCATAGCCATATGTTTCTTTTTACACTATTCGTCCTCTCTCGTTGTAACGCGGACGAATAAATTTATAAACCATCATATTTCGAGTGTCTCCATGGTCACGTGCTCGCGCACTTATCCACGACGCAAACGAGAGGGCGTGTGACACCGTAAAAAAAATGAGTCCCGTAAAAGCAGTCGTTTCGCTACACCATAAAACGATCCGACCGGAACTTCGAGTCAGCAATCGGGCTGACTCTTCTCGGATGCCCCTTAAGCGGCCGTATAAGGCGCGTACACGTGGACGATGCTGGCTGGATTCCATTTTCCTCGCCTTAAACAGAGGACGCTCGAGGCTGTATGAGGTAAGCATTGGATATCGTCTTCGAGAATTTGGCCGGTCGGCCCTTTGGACCTTGGACAGGAAACGTCGATGCCGCCATATCGGTTTTGAACGGGAATACCTTGAGTGTTGCACGTCGAATACCTTAGTATCGGAATTTGCTTCTTTGAAAAATACCAAGTGCCTCCTTAATGCTGGCGAGTATAAAGATGAACTCAGGGGAGAAGCCAGCTACATTTTTACGTGGAACACTGGCCGCCGCTGTTTCGGCCGGAATTTGGGCGGCATGTCGTCGTGAAGGTAAGGAATTTCTCGAGACTTTGCGCGGCTGGACGATCAAATAATGTCCGTGTACTCAGGTACATTGGAAATAATGAAGAGCAACTAAGCGGCGATCGCGTTGAGTTATAGACGCATGTAATATTTTAGGTACGAACACGGCTATTGTTGCTGGTCCAGCCCATCGCCGCTACATGTCATTTCGCTTTTATCCAAAACGTTACAAAGGAGTTTTACATTAGCATCCCACACGTGGAGTGGAATACGAATATCAAAGAGACTCGCATCACAGGCCAGAATGATAAAGATAACCATATCCGTCTACACACACGCGTACATTTATATCTGTAATAAATACATCACCCTCGTGTTTGATGTCAAATTTTATAAATTCGGAATGCCCACGCCGCTATTCGGACCGATCTCTTGCATCTTTACAAAAGGCACGATATACGTAGCCGCTATTCACCAGCAAAGTAGTGTTATTTTTCTCCCATTTTTCTCTTGCCAACAAACTACAAAGCGCGATCTAAAAATAAAACTCCGCATATCGATTTAGGTCGTAGGGCAGTTACCTTACGCGGTGTAAGTTAAATAATAAAATCATGGATAGAGATAGTAGTAAATACCATTGAGCCGCTCTGATGGATATTCCAAAAATTGAAAGACCTCGATAGGTGATCGGACGGAACGTTAACATCGAGTCCACGATGACGAAGATCCCTTCGCTTAATCCCCAATCTCTCGCCTCTCCCGAAAATACCTTCAAGCCGACCGGCACTTCTGGTTATTATCAGAGGCAAAGTGGAGTATTTATTATGTCAAAGGACGAAACGAAGGCAGAATATATTCCAATTTCGCGGAGACTGTTTCCTGTAATACAAGTAGTTAGCGCGGAAGCTAATCCGTGGTGCACTCTCGAGAATTTACTTCAGGTTCTGGTTTCTCCTCGCTAACCATTTATCCTGCTTTAAGGGTGGCTGCGGTTTAAGCGAAAGTGGATTACCGGAAGTCCCGCACGACCATGCCCGGCCGGGTCCAATCTCGGCTAAATTCGATCACGTGGTCATTCGCGGAACGATAAGGGACGATTCACCGGGATAATCGTCCGGAGGGCCCTTATCTTTTTCATTGAAAAAGATGGAAGAATGCCCCCCCCTCCTCCTCCTCCTCCTTCGCCAATCGCAACGGTCCCGCCTCTGAAAAGGATAATTAAGAATATCCGCGTTTCTTGCAGGGGACGCAACTGGGAAATGCGCGATCGAATCCCAGGCCTTGCGACTCTTACGAAACCAATCCTTCGGGTAAGTCTCCAAGGCTGCCCCCGCAATCGCTTGGACACTTTGCCGACAACGTCTTTTCACACGCTCAGCATGTACAATTCTCACGAAAGCTTCCAAGATTTAAGCGAAAAATAGGGCTTTTAAGAAAAAGCCAAACGTTTATAGTAGATGGCTTGAAGAAGACAAATCGACGGCTTGATGCGCACGAAGGTAAATTAGCAAGAGTCGAAGGATTAGGAGGAATTCGATGTACGAGGTACGTATCAAGAACTATGGTGGTGTAGACTCCCACGCGAGAGACTCCCACGCGAGGGACCCGGGATCGAAGCCCGCCCATCACCTCTGTTTTTTCCATGCGATCTGTACACTGTAACTCTGCTGGCTCAGAACCCACCCTGAACAGTAGGTCCTAGACTAAACGACCTTAGCGGTAGGTGCTGAAAAAGAATTCAAAAAAAGAAATGGTACATATCTTACGAATATGACGAAGGAAAATGCTAATCCTTTGTGATCCATGCCTTGCTGAAACACGCTGTGAGAACTTGGGGCAGTGGCAACTGGCCCGGAAAATCACGAATTCTATTCATTTTACGCTCCCTTCGAGGGTCCGAAGACAGAAGCAGAGATATTGACCGATGGGCCGGGCGCACGAACCATCCTACTTTCCCTTCGGTAAGTCGTATCGAGGTGCCGATCTTTTTCGATATCGCAATCTCGTTAAACAGCGAATTGGTCGCACGGATATAAATTATGTCGAAAACGTAGTACATATGCCGGAAGACCAGGAGACATTTTTATTAGACGGAACATCGATAGAAGGATCGCGATAGAAACCTTGCATTTCTAATTTCAGCGATGAAGCTTTATTTCATGAATCGACAACGCCCCGCGGCGCCTGTAATACGAACTGCATCCTATTGAAGATACGATAATAATTGCGGCGAATGCGATATAGTAATCCGTCGCATATTTATCGGCAAAATTAGCCAAAAATCGATGCACGAGGAGGATAATTTCCCCGGTATCATCGTTGTGCACGCAGACTTTGACTCGGCGCGTTTATCACGGCGCGGGAGCGATGGTACACACCGGTAAAATAACTAAAACTTTGCCCCGTATATCTTCCCATTGGCCTTGTTGTACTTCAGTTTAATTGGCATGCACGTTGAAGTACGTGCACCGTAAGTTATAATCCCTATGGCCGTTATTATCTCGCCTCTGAAAACGATCACTTTGCGAGCACGCCAATTTTTCTCACGCCGTCAGAAAGCGCGATGGGAGATAGCGCGAAGTACTCGACTGTTTCGCGATACAGGAGGCAATCCGTGTCGAAGGGGAGGCAAACCAAGAGGATAAATCTGTCGAAGGGACGAAATAATACGGCAACGGGATTTGACGACGATTTACACGCGTGGAATGACGTTGAAAGCTCCTTTTTGGATTCATTTTAACGACGAGGGTTGAAAGTAGGGTTGAAGTGCTTTCCGCTATTAGCGGAGGCACGATTAGTGATTGGGTCGTGCGAACAAGCATCTGCTCGCTGGACGACGAGCTTACCGCCGAAATGCCTTAATCCTATCCGTACCTTACCGGCTACCGTACCTATTGCTCACCCTAAAACCTACACGCACGCCCAAACCTGGGCTCGTCACTTTTTTCGGGCATATTTTCCACGGATAGATAGTAAATATGAAGTGTTTATATGTATATTAATATAGTGAATATTAAGTGTTCAGTTTTCTAATCATGTCACAGGAATTAATTTGTCCTCTATAACTGATACATATTCATGTTGAGAAGAACTCGACTTGAGTTGGGAGTGAATCAAATTCCAGTATAATTTGTTTATACAAATTTATTTTAAATACAGGAGGAATTTTCTCATGGTTTTTGAGATGAGAATTAATGTGGTGTCTATCCCAATAATGAGATATAACGGTTAACATTAGATCTTTTTTGATAATGCAAAATTAGTGTATACTTCATTCGTAGCGATCTTTTCTCTTTGAGTATAGGATTGTCACTTAAAACGTATTTCAACACTGTACAGATAGAACCGTATGGTTACGACTAAGAAAAACAAGTGGTACTGAATACCTTGTACTAGTTAGAAAAGGAACGACTATATAGTTATACTATATAGAAAAGGAAAGACTATAGGCGATGGACGTTATCCCTCGGCTAAATGCAATCCGCGTAGAATCGATGTTTCAACTTCGATCTCGATGTAAACGCAAAGTCGTTTACAGTAGCGTATATATAGATCACAGTACACGTGTAAACGCGAAACTTATGTAAAGTTTGCTACATGCGATCGCGAATGTTTGCACTCGTGCATAAACAATCTTACGTAACTAAACGTGGGTGTATGTTCCTGGGCGCGGTAGATGAGTTTGGAGAGTGCGTCGGCGAAACGAAAGGCTCTCGTACATCTCCTGATTTTGTTTCACCGAAGCTTTCAGATCCTAGGGCTATCATGACGGAGCGAATAGCGCTTCCATTCCCCAGCGAGGAACTTCAGATTCCAGGCCAGTATGCCTGGATTTTTCCATGCTGTGCGTATAAGCTGCGACCGAATATAGAGAGAAATTATTCGCTTTGCCCATCAAAATAACAGTGGCGACGTCCTCTTTCGGGTCTTCTCCGAGAGATTTATTTGACGATTTTGTATAAAATAAAAAATATTTTATATAAAGTAAATTTTATATGAGGTGAAAATATGGTGAGTTTCGAAAATATGATTTCTGATACCTCATCCTGTATTGTTGTATCGGAAAGCAGTGAAATTTTCATGACGCATTACCGAGTTTTAATCGAATATACGATGAAGTATACTATCTTTTATATTTATTTACACATAAATATTTATTAATAAATATAAATTTATTTATACATAAAGATAAATTATAAATTTTATTCTATTTGTTTTTATATTTTGAAAAAGCTACTACTATAAGAAATATATTTATCTTAAAAATGCATCGTTATATTAATTTTAAAACTTGTACCCGGTATTTAATATTGCTAAAAAGCAAAGCATACTATATTTTTTAAGATTGGTATCTGTATCAGAGACGGTAGAACTTGTTAATTAATGAAAACTAAAGGCGCATACCTATATACTGAGCGGTGACGAACGACGTTAGTCACGGAATCTAGGTCGTTCCAGTTCGAGTAAAATTTGCGAATGTTCCATGAGTAATCAGATTTGCTTTACTCGTGGTATTATTCAAATGATTCGAAACGCGTACGTAGAAAGGAAATTGCTAATACACAGCACATTCCTTATTGACCTTACTCAGAGCGTCTTGTCCTTGCTTACCTCTTGCCAGCTCGAACAATATCTTGTTACTCAAACAATGAGAAAGGAGGCACAAGATTCCTCTTGTGAAAAACTTTTTCAATTTTCGCAAAAGTACTTTCCTAAACGTGGAAGAATTATTCGGTCTTCACCATACCAGTTTTTCATTTAACTCGACGAATTGTTCTCGATGAAGCAAGTAACCTTAAGTATTACTACAACTTTTGCCAATCTCTACGGCTTCGAAGGTAAAAGTGTACTCGAAGCAATCTTTTCGCCGTGCTATATTTGCAAAATCTTTTTCCGATAACGAATTCCAATTGGTTATTGGGTCTTCGAGGAAGATCACCAACCGCTGAAAATGGATCTCTCAATGTATAATGCAAATTGATACCAATTAGTATGTAAGGATTATAGGATAGATTCAACTCTGTGATACACGCCGTAAGAAGACGATCGGTTCGGATTTCGCAGCCGGAGCAGGAAGACGTTACGAACCGAGCAATTTCATAATTTTACCGGCGCAATTCCTACCGCATTCTTGCGATATTCTTGCGATATTCTTGCGATATTCTTGCGATAATATTCAGCAAGGTAATTCTCAATACACAATTTAAACGCGGATTGGCAATGACCGAAGTTCGATTTAAATATTAATCGAGCTTGCCCGAAGTTGAATCAAGTATAGGATTCTATGAGGGTAATCACACAGGTATTGTTTCAGCAAAATCCGAAGCCGATATTTTTAACTAACTTACTTCAAATAATGTCCGAATGCTTGGAAATTCCAAACTTTGAGATAAAGCCCCTTTCCTCTTGCGGTAAGCAGACGGATTTGCGAATCGGGGTGAACCTAAATATAATATTGATCCCTACAATAAAGCAATTTAAAGTTGGATAATTATTTAAAGTTGGATCATTTTTAATCCAGAGGGAGATGTGATCTACGAGCTTCGTTTCCGGCAATCATTTTTTACACCAGGCTTTCCTTCTGACAATATGAAGGTCCTTCCTTTGGGTCGACCAGAAAAAATCAGGGTAACGAATTTCTATAAATCTCAAGTGTACCCTTGTCGTGAAGTATTGGAGGCACAGGTAAACATAATTTACGACCCGTTGAGTCAGAACGGTACATTTGCTCCCAATTGCCTGTAACTTCATCTTACGTAACACGGCTGATATATATTTGTACGACAATCCTTTTATCAAGGCGATCTTATATTAAAACCGGTTATGGGTAGGGCTGAAAAAGGACTAGATATTACTCAAACAAGGCCTTATAATTTGTCACGGGAAATATCATATTTTAATTCAGCTTCTTTGTCTTTAACACCCGAATCGCGTAAATAACCGTGCCCGTGTCAAATATTAGCTCGTACAATTCATTAAAATGTACTTGCGCGCAAAATCAAATTCTTTGTAAATAAGATCCAAGACGTGGACAAACTTCGAAAGCTGACTCAACCGCCGTTATAAATTGTCGCATAAAGAAAGTTGATTTGTTCCCTTGAAGAACCGAGGATTAATTTGCTATCATAAAACTCTCTCCTTAGTCGAGTTCTTGAAGTATATTTGTTCTGAAATAATAATAGAGTTTCATAAAAGTGCAATTTACGTAGTCAAGGTAGATGTGCGCGGTACACGGTTCCGAGGGTTCGTTAAAGTCATTATCTCTAACCTCGTACCATAACAAATCATATAAATGAAATTTAAAGTCGGCACAGCGAACACCGAGATCCTTGGAGCTCGGCTTGAAATTTCAATTTTTCATGAGAAATAAATTTAACCGGTATATACAGCTCTGTGACATATGCACCGTTTTCCTCTATATAATACATGTAACATTACATTCTACGTAAAAGACGTTGAAAGTAGCAGACGTCGCGCGATAAGAGATCCAAAAATAATTAACATTTATTTTTCGATTAAACGTTCTACATCAAGTACATTTTTGCCGATAATGTTGATAATTCGGTCAATTTTTCTTTAAGCGCGTGAAATAAATATCGCCTGTGCGGATATTATACAAAAATTGTACTTTTTGGTATAATGACGTATATCGCAATAAAGTATACGATGTTTTCCACTGACTTAGATATTATGTTAAATTCTAAGATCTAGGTAATTGATATGAGAGTTTACAAAATTTAAGACGTTATTAAATTAGTAATATTAGCAAATAAGACATTCGTAATAATTATAACATATACGTATCAAAGATCATTTTCAATATCGTGGTTTCATGGACGACTGATCAAAAAAGCTTATCCGATGTGTTCTGTGTTCCTCCTAATTCCTGTATTCATTTCTCCTAAAAGGCACGCTTATCAGATGTATCGGTACATCAGAATAATGAGCAGCAATGTGCTTTCATTTTAATGAAGACCGTATTACTAATGATCAGACTTAAGGGCGTGGACAAAAATTTCCTAGAATTTTTGACTCACTTAAATAACGCGGAAGGATACACCTATAACGTAATTTTCGTTGCATTAAAAGACATAAATTTCGTAAAAGAAACCAGTGACTGAGAATATATTATGAAACAATCGGATAAAATGTTCCTAAGGAGTATTAAACGACTAATATTTAAAATATATTCCAGATGTGGAAATAACTAAATAACTTAACATAAATGTCCAGGAAGGAATTAAACGTTCAAAGTACCGAAAATCAATCTTTGATGGTTGAATGACACGTCCAAAATTATCGTACCAGGAGCTAGGTTTAATTTTCAGCGACTATACAATATAGATTTCACCGTGGCCGTCTTTTAATTTATCGACGTACTTGTAAAGTAACGATCATTGGCATGTCTTTGATGCATTCAAATTTAAATGATAACGGTAGTACCAATGACTAATCTTAAACGTCTAAATATAAATCAAGTACAAATCTAAGTACAAATCTTTTTTACCAAGCAGTACACCTGAGTTTCAGCATAGACCAAATTTAGATAATCACCGTGAAGGCGCTTGCGAGTGCTCGTCATATCTCATATTTGATATTCGTATTCGATATATCTGTGTACCGGAATAACAAAGGCCGATGTATCTCCGGGATGTTTTTATTTACGTAAAATCAATGCTACTAATAATTCAATATAGACCGTACGCTTTTGGACGTTTAAGAGATACATCTCCAAAGACTAGATATCAATTTCAGCAAACATTCACCGCGAAGGAGCCTAGTCGATATATCAACGCACCAGAATAACTAGGGTCAATGTGCCTCTGACGTGCTTTTACTTAAGTAAAAACAATGCTACTAATACATCATTGGAAACTACTAACAATGCTACTAATAAGGGCGTAAGTTTATTGTTAATTTTAGCGTAAATCTAAGTTGTGTAAGGTGGTTATTGATAAGGAGGTGAGAGTGAAGCAAAGTACAAATTGAATATAAGGAATAATATGGTAATAGGGTAGGGAAGTTGGCAATAATCTAGGTGTAAGTTTAATGTTAATTTTAGCTTTAATCTAAGATGTTTAAGGTGGTTACCGGAAGTCATCCAAGACCGCAAGGCATGGATTATGTATTATTAATAAATACTACTAATAATCAAATCTAGACCGTACACTTTTAGACGTTGCAAAAGGTACCTCTCCAAAGACCAGATCTAAATGTCAGCAAACATCCCCGCGAAGGAGCCTATTCAATACATATATATATATATATCAACGCAGCAGAATAACGAGGGCCGATGCGCCTCTGAGCGCCTTTACTCAAGTAAAAACAATGCTACTAATAATCAAATCTAGACCGTACGCTTTTAGACGTTGCAAAGGTACCTCTCCAAAGACCAGATCTAAATGTCAGCAAACATCCCCGCGAAGGAGCCTATTCGATACATATATATCGACGCAGCAGAATAACGAGGGCCGATGTGTCTCTGACGTGCCGTTGTCCCCGGCAAGCCGGACGGGACTTCCGGCGGCGTGCTCGAGGGCACGTGGCCCTGCCGTGGCTCTAACGAGAGCCTCGCGTGTCCCGGCGTAATTAAGCCTCGCATCGAATCACCGTGCCCAGCCTCGGGCAGAGCGACAAACGAATCCGAAAAGTCGGAAAGCCCCGCGATCATCTTTCTGGGCGGACACCCGTTACATCGCGATATCCCACGATTAATCACAGCGCCGGCAGACAGGAACAGAATTTATCACGCCTCCGCGGGAAACTTTGGCTTCACCCCTTGCCACCCCCGATTCTCCCTCTCCCTCCCTCAGCGCCGACCTCCCCCCCCCCCTCTCTATCTCTCTCTCTCTCTCCTTCTTCTTCTCCGCTCCGCGTGCGTACGGCACTTTTATTTCGGGAGGGCCGAGCAAAGGAGCGCCGCCGGTTTTACCAAGGGGCTAGATGTGAAATATATAGATCGACGGATAGGCAGATAGGAGAGCAGATAGGCCGGCCGCGGGTCTCCGGCTAAAACGTTTATTGCGAGCAAGAAGCTGGCGCGTACGCGCGCAGGCACCGCCTCTGGGGGCGACAAATTTTATTATGCATATTTATGCTGCATACATTACCAGGCGGATCGGGCCGCGGGATAAATCGCACGAGCGGCCGGTGCCTTTGATTTGTGAGATTAAAAGCGATAGCCCGATTATCGTGTTACATTGCTTTGACGTGGCTCGCTGCATCGACATTAAACACGGACGATGACACACTGGCGATAAAGCAATGGGCGGTGGTCCGATAAGGTATCTTTCGTAATCACCGTGCCGCACTTCGAAGTCTTGCGTATTATATCGCGGGTAATGGGATGTAAATGTCGGCGATCGTTAAAGCCTGGTAAAAGATCGATACAAGATACCAAGTGTTATCCCGGCTATGGGTTAAAATCGAGTACCGACTTATCGAGGTCCCTCGATAACTCAACGACACTGGTACACGACATCGTGTGTCGATTATACGTGCAACTAAGTAGATCTGATGTTTCTTTCTTTTTTTTTTTTTTTCATTAATTCGCTAGGGAGCGCGACGTGGCGGAAACGAATAACGTTTTGTGCATCTTCAATTCTCCAATCGCATTTGTCGGCCATAAAGAGTCGCGGCTGAGGGTCGGCGCGGTACAGCCGGCATTCCGTTTCGGTGTTAATAAATCAAGGGGTTGCGCGGAGCGCACGGAGAGACGTAGCTTATCCGCAATCAGCGGATCGGGAAAATGAATTACCATTCGCATCGTCGTAATTCACGGGGCAGCGTTTCATCGGAAAACGTATACGGGAAAAGGAAGCGGAAATGAGCGGGTGTACGCACATGACGGGTGTCGAGGGCGGAAATACCAAGGTGGGCCGGCGCACGCATACGGGCGAAAGGGAGGACAAAGGAGCGAACAAAAGGACGATCGAAACCTCGCGACTAATCGATAAACCCGAAGGCACGTACTCGAAGCCTTCGAATAATCACCTCAGCGAAAATAAACCAGGAGAACGATTTCAAGTTGCCCAGCTTCGGAAAGTTCGCTGGTTCTGGTCGTTTAATCCGGAATCGTTGAGTGTGCCGGACACGAAACTTATGGGACTGTGGTACCCACGGTGGATATTAGGTGTGCAAATTAATTCGACGCCTCTACGTCGAATTGATTCCGACTCGATTGTAATTTTAAATGTTTTCCCGCTGTTTGGAGGCGCGCTGAAGGTGGAAAAAAGTGATCGAAAACAATGGCGAATATTTCGAAGAGCAAAACGTATAATGGCTCGGCTTTTTGTATGTAGAAGCCTGAGCTTTCTTAAAAATCACGAAATTTATGTCCTCCGGATAACAAATGTTCGCTTTTTCCACGCGTAAGAAGCGGGTCAGGACAGATACATCGTATAACGTGGTGGTTCCACGTTATGCGTATCTATATAACCATATTAATGTCAAAAATAAAGCAAACAAATAGATACCAGATTACAGAGGAGGAGTTTAAATTCCAAATATCAACATTAAATAAATTAATTAAATATACTCTTATTAACACGTATATTCTAGACGCATTAATACAAAGCTCAATTTTATGGACAGACACTAGATCGAATAAATACAGCTATTATTGCCAGGAATAACAAGAACTATAATCCTTAATATTTATCGCTTTCTCCAATTCTCTATATTTTAAACAGACTAGAACGAAGGGTTTTCGGTTCGTTCCAGGCAATGCGAATAGTGTAGACCCAACGATTCCAAATCCATTATCGAAAATGGACTTCGGATTAAATGAATTCCGATGCCAATGTCGCGCATTAAACGAACGAATAGGGGGATTTTGAAGCTGGATCGTCACAATGGAGCCCCGGCTCGAATTCGGTATACCATCTCGGCGCACGAAGTTCAAGGTAATCATCCTCCGTAATTACGAGCCGACGCATTACCCTAGTGGCGCGTGTCGCGTGTGTCGCGCAGACACGGACGCTCCTCGAGGCGTGCGCGCGTGCACGCATCGCCAGGGCGTGCGTTAATGATGATGACTGCGTAAGCCTCGAAAGAGAAACGCAACCTCACGGCTTGTCTCGTTAAATCGCCAGGTATCACGACAAGAGAAATACCGAAAGTTTTATTTCCCGGCCGCCAGCCCCGAAAAGTTCCATCCATTACGCCCAGGGCTTTCATTAATCATTTTCGAGACACGGCACCGCGTCCCCTGGCGTCGTTAGCGCGATATTTCTAATCGAATCGTATTATCCCAGGCCGGGCGCCGATGTTTCTTCTTTCTGACCGCTGCTCGCATCACGCCCCGATGACACTTGTTGAGGCCGCCCGTTGTACGCCCTCAAATTAGGAGTGACTTTATCGTCAGCGAGCGCGGTACCTTGTCGAGTATCGACCCTCATCCGCGCCCTCAAATCCCGCGGTCAAGTTCCGTGCGCAAGGCAGAAGACCACCAACGATGATCTACGGTGCCGCCTGGGAGCTTGGAACGTGGAGGAAAAGTTCACGCGAACGACGGCCCTTTTCATACCCAGAGGGACGAGTAGGAGTCGGGAAAATCCAGGAGGTAAAATCATTTTGGGAACGTCTCCTCGGGGTGAACCGGTGGCAAGGTTGGTCGAGGATGATGAGGAAAGCGAGAGGGAGAAAATGGAAGTGGCGAGGGGAAGAGGGAAGCGGCGCGTTTCGTTTCGGGGTTTGTCCGTGGATTCATCGGTGAGTCTAGACAGGGTCTGACTTAGGTACAATGCGGGTAGTTCGAGATGCTTAAAAGTAATATGCGAGATGCATCTTTATATCCGTGGTACGTGCAGACGTGTAACGTATAGAGCATCGCACGCTTCTTCGCATCGACGATGAAGCTTCTGGCAGGAAAGTTCACGTATCGCTGATTAAGCTTACCTGGCGTATATTTAGCCAGCGAGATCCGTACGTTGATAGTAAATTCCGTGTTAACCCGTGTTAGATATGGGCCGCTTGTATTCCACTGCGCCCAATTTGTACGAAATCACGGAACAAATGGAAGCCGCGCCAACTAATGGTCGGCAGCGCGTTTTTATATTATAATATATATCCGTTTGATTTTTTTTTCACGACCAAACAGTCATCCCAAGCAATTATCGTAGATTTATTTGAACCAACTGTAACTGTAAGTTGCACAGAAACACTCTGTTAGTCTGTACAAACGTCCATTTGGCCATTATTCTATTCGTGATTCAAGGGAGACATCGTGCACGGGGTTCGTCGGATTTTCTTGACCTCCAACGGATCGACGGACATGTCCGGCCGACATCTGTATTAACATGCTCGAATCTCCGGATCAAGTATCACGATACGCCTATTACACACATACGTTAATTAACCTTGCCGCGGGTGCCGCGCTATACCGTTCCAGGGTATGCAACAAGTTAGATATTGCTGGCAAACGACCATATTAACTTTATTCCCCAAGAAAGACTCGGGCGTGATAAAAATTGTCATAATCCCCTTGGATTAAGGCTGTTCGGCTAATTGTAACGAATGTTCGTCAATTAGCGGGGAATCCGTTCATTTCGAGTAATCCGTGTTTATTTATATTGTTTAAGCCCCGGGCGCTTAGCAGGGCGGCGCAAATAAGACGTGAAGAATGACAATGTATATTTCGAGGAGTGTCCCGGACGCGAATTTATCACCGTTTGTCTCTCTCGCGTTTATGCCGCGTCATTCCTGTCCCTTTTCCATCAAACTCGGACAATGAAGATCATCGGAATTAGGTCGTAACCTGCATAACCGTCGAGCTGTCAATAAAACTTCGCGCTATTCAGGCGCCTCGGCGAACTTATTTTCTCGGGAATAAAAAACGATCGCAAAACAGCGTCTTGCCTTTCCTTTTTTCTTTTTTTTTGCCAAACGAGCGTAACACGACCCGCCGCGTAAGATATCTCGGCAAAAAAAAAACTCGTCCGTTACGGACCGTTTTATATACAGAAAAAGAAAACAGCAATATGTCGCGACAAATTGTCTCGAATTTCGACGGAAGGATACAATCCTTGAATAAATATTACTGGACGAATTTCGAGATATACGTGGACCCAATGGGATGTACAAAGGAGAGTACGTTAAACGACTATAGCGGTGTGATATCCAATATCTAAAGCGCCCTTTTCGTCATCCGCCCACGATCTTGTTCTCGAGCGAGGTTCATTTAAGGTGGATGGAAAATTAATTCGCGGATCATCAAATGCGCTATTGATCCTTTTGTTGCTGACCTCAATTTCAGGTTATTGGAGGCTGTAGCCGCGCTATCTTACTCTCGTTCTCTCTCGTACCAAAAATGTCTATCGTAAACCGAGAAAGTACCACGATAAGGCCATATTCCGTGACGTTCTACGAGCAACGTAGGTCACGAAATTTGATTAGGGCACTTTTTGGGGCTCTTAGGAAAATTTATTCAAGCACGCGAGCATCAGTGCACCTTTAACATTCAACACCTTCAAAATCGTTCATCCGTCTCGATCAATTTTACAACATTACGACGACACGCTTTCAAGCCTCGAATGCATGCTGATCTCTTCCAAACGCCGATGCTCTTCGATGTTTCTAACTAGCAATATACAAAGCTTAAAAAGGATGTGTCCTGAAATGTAGATTTTCCCCGAAGCACTCACTTACGCGTAATCCGCGAAATTTCCTGCGCATGGTACCGGTACGTTTTACTGCCAAAGTGCCGTGCACCTTGAATGCATTCGATACCTCCAGCCCTCCCGATCGGCGATAGTGAGTTGTACATGTAGAATGGATTTTTCCGATATCAACATAAAAAGTAGTCGCATAGGTTCAAATTGTGCGAGCAGGGGATGGGGCGCATATTTATGCCTCACTTGGAGGAACCCGGCGAGGATCTGCAGAATACGTATTCGCAGCGGACTGGAATGCGTGCATGCGCTCCTAATGTAGTACGGAATTATTCGAACATTTGTTTGAAATCCGCCCGCATCGAATACGCGTAACGCTCATAATTCTGCCGACGTTAAATGTCCACATGCGCGCCTCTGCACGAACGCGAACCATTTCCTTTTAGCCGGTGTAGGTATCCTTAAGCGAGTGAAAATAAAAATCTCCGCCATCCACACGCGGGAGCGGCGCCTTTCCCTCTGGGTTTACGAATGTTAATTACACGAAGCTCTTTGCCCTGATAAAAAGTGGTTATATCGCGGACCAAGTCCACGGTATCCCGGCACAGCGTCTTACAACAATTTTATCAGGAGTTTCGGGCTATCGCGATAACCGCAGAACCATCAGCATCTCTCTGACCATCTTTTCCAACTTACTTTCGCATTATACAGACGATGGAAAATGAAAGCGACTCGCTTTCGATCGAGCCCCTTTCCCTGGCTCGCACGTCTCGAAAAGAAAGCGGGCAGAGACGGAATCTGTCTCGAAGAGAACGATAAAGACGATAACGCGGACGATGAGGAGGACAATGGTCTAAGGGAGGACGGACGGAAGCGCCATATAATGGGAAGATCATTATTTTCGCGAACAAAGTCCCGTCCACGTCGCCGACGTCTCGTCGCCTTCGCCAAAGCGCGCCTTAATTAACATCTGCCCCAATTAGAACGGTTTCAGCGAAAGCTTTGACTCCGTCCACGGTCCGTCCCGCTCTCTGCCAGTCTCCCGAGCCTTCCCTCTCCGTCTTCGGGTTTTGGCTCGTCCCTCTTCCACTTCCTCGATCTTTCTCCGCCCTCCGCCCACCCGTTGCTTTGCCTCCAGCTTATGTAATCGGCGAACTCCGCGTAACGGTGACCCGGTTGTCGCGAGGGGACATTTCGAGATATGTTCGCGGCGCTTCGCACCAACCCAAAAGGTAATCCGAGGACGTACGCGTCAGGGGCGAGAATTTCGATAACAAAGATTCGATGATTTTTCGAGCAACCAGGCGGTACATACGTAGTCCGGAGGATAAGTGAATTTTTGGTCATATAGAAGGGTGAGAGAAGAAGATGTGCACCGCGAGAAAGCCAGCGATGGTTTAACACTAGACCTATAACTACTGTTACAGTTTATGTTGATGAATTATAAAGATCTATAAAAAGAAGGATAAGGAATATTAATAACGATTCACATGTCGCATTGAAATGAAGCTTCTCGATGTAACTACTTGTATACTTGTATCATTGCCCACGATTTTATTCAGGAAAACCGTTTTCGAAAAAGCGACAACCCCGCGGATCCTACCCTACGATCGGTATTGAGGTTTGAAGAAAAAAATCCCACCCAGGAGCACTCCCGATCAGGAACAATCTACGGATGTTCCCAAATGCTAGTATGCACGCCATCGATCCATCAGTTCCATTTTTCAATATTAGCACGCGTGTATTGGTCGCGTTACCCGAGCCACCTACGTAAACCAACGAAATGAAACGCGCGTGGAGCCAGCGTATATCCACGTATATATATATATACGCACACACGCACCTCGAACATCGACGTTTTACCGTGGGCTTATTAAAATCCACTCGGTCTTCGCGGAGACCCACCTACGGGGAGTATTTCGTATCCCGGAGGGGGCGGCTGTCCGTAGTCGGAGGAGAAGGAACGTACGGAGGCGTAATTCGAGGCGCGGTTCCATCGTCGATAATTCGAAAACGGGGCCAGGCCAGCGACGGCCGCTTTGACGCATCGGCCCGTGCCTTTCCCCCCCTCCCCGCCCTCGCCTCCTCCCTGCTCCTCTTTCTTTTTTTTTTCTCGCAGGCCGATTTGTCAAGGGGTATTAATCGCGAACGCGATAGCATCGTCGCTCTTGCATGACAAACGACGCCGGGCGTAGCGTGCCCGCACGGCCGGCACGTTAAGCGGAAGCGCCGTATTTACTCTACGTGTTTCACGCCGCGGCGCGGGGGCCTTCCTACAAATTAACTTTCCGCAAAAACGGATAGGCCGGCCGGCTCGAAAGGCGCTCGATGGCAGGGGGAGCCGGTAGGAAGCGCGCGTATACGAGGAGCGTCCGAAAACTTTCGTCCCGCCACGCGTTATCCAATTATCCCCGGAATCACGTACGGCCCGTAACGTCCTTAATTATCCGCCCGGAGAGAAAAGTTCCGACGTTGACCCGCCTGCAACCGTGGCCCCTCCTGCCGGTCCGATTCTGGGAAAAATTTCCCAGACGCCGTAGCGAGAACGAAATTGGCTCCTCGTTTCGGCTTATCGTTCCTAAACGCGAGCGATTACCTCGTTCTACCCTGGCCCACGCTCGATTTCCCCCCGGCCTCACGCCGCTCTCCCGGCCGTTATTTGACGTACGGCCGTTTCCGCGGCCCGAACTTATTCCCCGGCCGATCGATGGGCCGACCGTTGATCAAATATCACCGGCGACAGTCAATACGATCCTTATTGACGATCGGGGGCTTAATCAGTCGTTGCGCCTGCCTACCGGTTGTACGGTGTCGGGCCGCGGACGTCTGACATATGATATTTAGCCACGGCTCGCTGGCGCGGTAATGTGATGGATTTACTTTTATAGTGGCTCGTGCTTACGCGAAAGGATGCCCTAATGCTCGCCGGGGCGAGGGGCGCTCGTCTGGTGTGCAATGACCTATTTCTTAATCTGACCTTTAGCTACCGTGATGCTGCTAAAAATCACTTTTATCGGGGTCAAACGTAGGAATCCACGTCTACATCCTACGATGCGTGCTGCGTGGAACGATTTGGCGCGCGCAGGATTTAACTGGTATTTTGCAGCGATGCTCGTTAGCCGATACTTTTGGAGGAATATTGGGTTATACGTTTGATGCGTTTTAATGGCCGCTGTTTTACTCGGCGCCGGGATGATTAAGGGGATAATAATGCGATTTTATCTGCGTGGGGAAATATTTTTTTCTTCTTTTGTTTCTTTGCGGTTTGCGTACTTCGAGCGAGTTGCTGTTGCAATGGGTGTACAACGTTTGGAGAAATCGTTTAGGGAATACCTAGGTTTCTCGCTGTTCGAATAAAGGATCTGTACTCAGTACGTCGGATTAGGAGTTCGTAATTTGAACGGACGAAAATCGTTACGCCAGTTTGGGAACCACTTTGTACCAATTTGCGTAGACTTTAATATCCCCTCGAAGGGGATAGTTTTAATCGTCTTAACGGCTCGAAAATTAATTCGCCCCCGCGAAGCATGCATCATCACGCAACGCGGCCGATACTTCTGATCTCGAGCGAACACCTTGCTCGCCGGCCATTACACGGTACGCTTGTCCAAGAGCATCCAGCGCGCTACCTTGAGAAGCAACACGGTCAATGGGGCCGAACGACTTGCTTCGATGAAGATGCAACAGCCTTTGTTCGCGCGAGCTTCCAAAAACTCCAACGCAAACCGGCCAATTCGTCTCCCGCTCCTTTAGAAATCAAAACCCCTTCTCCACCGTACGGCCGCCTCCAAACGAACGAATTCACGTTACGCCCCAGCAGTGAAAAGTCCCGACGATTTTCGCCAGCCCCGTGACAAGTATAGGAGGCACGAAATTCAGATATGCAGGAGGCCATAAATATACAGGGAACATTTTCTACCGTTCGCAACGTCGTTACCAATCGAGGAGACGACGTTCCAGAAAGCGGAATTTCAGGGCGCCAGAGCGGAGAGCCAAACATGCAGCGGAATGGAAGAGGCTCCGTGCTAGCGCGGGAGTGCGAGACGAGGAAGAGTTCCGATGCACCTGCAGCTGCGTACGACGTTTACGCTCGTATCACGGAGAGACGTTTTCCCTTCTCTTTTCTTCTTCTTTTTCCTTCCTTTTTTTTCTCTTCCATAGCCTCATACCTTTCATCCGCACTTAAGAACTCCCAGGGAGGGGCGTACCGCGTTGCGAGTAGTCAAACGGACGCTTTCCACGGGCAAATAGAATGCTCGTGTCTACGCGACAGGGACGTTCCTCTTTTTGCGCTTTCTTTTTTTTTTTTCATTCGCCCATCCGCTACGGCACTCCGCGTAACGGACTCGGCCGGTCATTTACACTCTCCAGGCCGTGCGAGGGATCCGGGAGCGCGCGGGGCTCGCCAATGGGGTAGAAAAAGAAGGCGCGCTTCGATCGCGCAAAAAGGATCGAGAGGTCGGTCGTCATCGGGGGATAGCGAAATGTGACCAGGATTTCGACGGCATTGTCGCAGGACGCTTTCGATTCTAAGACACGGAGACCGCCGTGGATATATCAGAGGAGCGGTAACGGGCAACGACGTATAGACGGTCTGGCGGGAAAGGGGAGCGAGTCGGCATCGATTCCAGCTACAATAGACCGGTCTGATTGCTTCGAATGCGGAGCGAGAGAACGAAGTCAGCGCCGGGGGTTCGCTCCCACAGCCGTTAATTCATCGCTTAAGAACGAGGAAGAATATGACTTTAAAATCGGCCCACGCGCTCCCCGCTGGCACGACAAAGGCAGGCCTCTAAGTTTCCCAAAGAATCGATACGAGCCACCGAACGAAGCTTCTCTCCCGATTCCAGTGCGCGAGGCATCGAAACTTTAGCCACGTTTATTAATAAAGAAATTCCAGGGAAGGGAGAGGCTCTTACGGAGGCCCGATCTCGTATTTCTCACGGAGCGGCGCTTGGACGGCCAAGTTTCCGAGCTAGGAGGATATCAGGAGGCTAGGAGTTAACCGTCCACTCCGGGAATTCGTTTTGGGAACTCCCACGGGAGCGCCGCCGACTCGGCGCGATGCTCTGCCGGGGATGAAGAGAGAGAGAGAAAAAAAAGAAGAAGAAGAAGAACGCGTATATCGAAGAAGCGCGCGAGGGCGGCAGAGTAAAAATGAATAATCCTCGGAGCAGGCCGTGGGACGTTTTTGTCCTGGCTTCGTCGGACTTTATCGTCTGGCAAAGTTTATCTTTATCGGCGCAACGGGAGGCCCGGGGGTAGCAGCTCGGCTGAAGCTCCTGGCGATAAGGTTAACGCCTGCAGGTCGATGTGGCGTGAAAAGCAGAAAAATTTTCCAGGCCGCGGGGCGAGAGGGTGAAAACGAAGAGGAGGAGGAGGAGTATGAGGAGGATGAGGACCAAGAGGAGGGAGGAGAGGACGCGTTACGCGGCGTAGGTAGCTAGGTTGTCTGGAGGTGAGGAGACGAGGACGAGGTCCCGACACGAGCAGGCGGACTGATTTTTTACCGCGAGGGCCTCGTCGAAGAAAAATCCTGGCGGCGCTCGATTTTCTCGTAAAGTTAACGCCAGCCGCGGATCGTCGCCGTGGGAATGTGACGCGGCCAGGATCGTCCTGGAGAAAAGTTATGTAATTTACCAAACGCCAGTCCGCCGCCTCCCCCATGCAAATTCCGCGCAGCGGGGCAACTTCACCCTGATCCGAAAACTTACTTCGCCCGATGAAGGTTAATCTCGGCGGGTGGCCTTTCGAGGAAGCCGATATTCGGTCCGGCCCCACGAAATTTCGTCGAGCTATCCTTTCTGCGGCCGATTATTCAAAATTGAGGATTCTGATCGGGGAGCCGCCTGTTCCCTGGAGTCGGGAAGTGAGCTCATTAGGTGCCAATGTTCTACGTATAGGACACTCTGAGAATCACTTCCTACTCTGCCTCAAAGTTTCTCAAAGTGTGACGGGGCTCTGGGAGTAGTGCCTTTGAACCTGGCCAATTTACATAGTATTTCTTTGACAATCTATATGTTGTGTTTTTGGAGAGAACGACGTATATCGCGTAAATCGGGAAAGGCATATTTAAGTTCCAATACCCGTATTACTTTTGTTTGCAATTCTTTCGATTCGGTTATGGAATGGTACTTTTGATCGATAATATGCGAATTATTACAAGCTTATATATTTCTCTTATATGTTTCTCATGTATATAGCAATAATTCTCGATGATACTTAAGCGAGTAGTGGAGGCAAATACTGCGTAATTTTCAAAGGGGTAAAAAAAGCAGGAGATAAATAACCGACCAACATGCGCTTTCTGCTAATCAGCCATTCCTGCCTCGTACATCGAATCTTCAGTTTCACGCGCGAGATCCGCGAGAAATCCGACCTTTAAACGCATCGCGCGTATTTTTCTTTTGGCGAGTTTGATTCGCTCCGCGTGGAGTTTGTAGCATAATGCAAGTTTTGCTCACTCCATGGTGATCTCTATAAATTGCTTTATTAATAACGCTATTAACCGTCTTCATTAAAAATGCCGGTGACTAAACATGCAGCAGCTTTTTTTATTTCTTCGCCACTTAACAAATTTTTACGCAAACGACCATGTGAGATTATTCAGACTTACATCTGCATTCTTCGTAAAGTCACTGATACAGCGTTTCAGTTTTATCACCTCTGTTTAATTCCTTGTAAAGAGACCTGATTGCTTTAATAATGTCCAAATACAATGCTGGTATTAAATAATAGCGCGCATATACGTGGTGTCGATTCACGCTATGTATCTCAAAGAGAACAAATTTGGTTTAACACTGAAACTTTCTATATAATTATCTTAAACCTCTGAACAAGTGTTTAAGCAAAAAAAAAGCGGATTTCCCATTTTTCTAGAGTATCTTAGCCCCTTAACGAGGACCCAAAATGATTTCTCGGAACGATAACTCAGTACTTTATGGGTTAACGTAGTTTAGACATGGCGACGCGCGTGGAAGAAGAAAAGAGACCAGGGAAAGGAAGGGAATTTCATGCAAGAAGGGTGGCTGTTCTATTTTTACAATGATGTCTGTCTTACGTCGTGCAATGGATGCAAATTCGGGCCCTCGGCTTTTATATTCCGTTGCCAGGAATCGCAGGGGGCGGAAAGCTTAACCGTTCACCGCACAACTTTTTCACCGTGCGCGCAAAAACTAAATAGATTTTATGCGCAACAAACGAAAAGACCTACAACGGACGTATACTTGGTTTTGCGCAGTTTTCGGTTATCCAATGATTAACGTACATCCGATATCCTCGCGTTATCGACGATAAACATTAATTGGGTATACATGTTTGATTTATTATTTCAAACACGCGATGTTGAACAGCGATAGAAGGTTAATCGATAATCTACTCCCCTTGTCAGTAAGATGTCGATCGAATATTGAAAATAGCAATTATTCGCCATAATGGAAAATGTTATCCAAATTGGGGAATTATAAATGTAAATTATAAAACGTCAGTCATGATCCGAGGTTGGTAGAAACGTCGAAAATATCGATTTGCGTGGGTGAAAGGGGGAAAATAAACGACGTACCACCTTTACTCGAGAGCAGCTTCATTACTAAATAGCACGTGCAAAAAAATCTCAATATCCAATAATCCTTCCGTTCCGTGTAACCACGCTTGTCGGATATTCTGCACCGCGCCGGCTACGATTACACGAAACAATAAATCGCCTCCCGCGCAGCTGATTTATTAAAATTAATTTATTCATCAACCTAATCTGTGCTCGCACATTTTTACACCCGAAAACGGTCGAGCTGCTAATCCGCGTATTAAAGGCCTAAGAAGATGGAGGGATCCGCAGACCGGCAGATTCAAATTGGGATTAAATCGCGAAAAGAACAATGGCCAGTTTCGAGAGGAGGGGCAAGGGGAGAAATATTCTCGCGGATAGAAGGTAGCCGTCCTGGGGAGAGTAAACGTTTTTTCGGTAATAATCGCGAGCCACTCGCCACACCTGGAGCGGGTATAAAATTTGCTCGTCGCGCAAGGAAAGGCCGCGTATTGCCTAAAAGGACAGACAGGACTAATGGCGTAAAAGGAAGGAGGCAAGGCGGAGCGTCGAAGGGAGACGCGAGTGACAATGAAAGTGAAGAAGAAAAGTTTCGAGAGAAGAGGTTGAACTACTTTTTTTTAAAGCTCGCGGATCTCCCAAGACTCGCGTCCTTGTCAGGTAGATTAACATCGCCTATCTCTTATTCCACGAAACCTGAGGAATTCTACGTAACGCGAAGGAGAAGGGCGGGTAATAATCTTTTGGAGGAGAAAAAAAAAAAGTTGGCGCGAACGATAGTGCGGATAACTTAACACCGCTGAGGGTATAAAGCCGTGCCTCAAGGTGAAGGAGAAAGAAAACTGACGGTGAGTACTGAAAGAACAATAAAAAGCGAAAGAAGTGGTTTTAAGCGATGAAGGTGTGCGAGTTAAGTTCTTGGAAGTAATTATGAATACCATCTTCTTCGAATCTCTAACCTGTCTCTGGCTTTTAGCGGTCTAGATTCGAAAATATCCGTAATTACGGGCGAATT
This sequence comes from Ampulex compressa, assembly GCA_038496175.1. NCBI lineage: Eukaryota > Metazoa > Arthropoda > Insecta > Hymenoptera > Ampulicidae > Ampulex > Ampulex compressa. Next base: position 34,907 of record JBCFXI010000530.1, read on the forward strand.
TAAAAATTGGTATTAATATTATACTGGAAATGGATTAAAGCCCTGCATTCGATTTTCATTAACGAGGCTAGTGGTTATTTCCCCTAATGGATTCGCGTTGTTTAATTGAAATATATTTAATGATATTGGTTATATAAAACCTCCCTTGGTAACATGAATGATAGAGTTCATAATCCATGTTCCCATTAAATGATATATTTGTAAAGCTACTGGTAAAAAGTATAACGAGCTGTCTGTGAAGCGACAAATGACAATATCCGATCTCGATGGAATGTGATTCAACATGATGGAGGGCACGATAATTCTGAATTTACCACCCAAGGTGTCCTGGCGGGGCACGAAAGTGGAAAAAGAAAAGTTCGGGGACATTGCGAATAAGATCGCAAAACTGAGTTTGGGATGGGCAATATTTACTAATAATATACGTTAAGGCTAATCTCTGTTAGGGAGAAACTCCGGCAAAACTTTCCATAATTGGAGCTCTCGAACGCAACCGACAAACCTGCGAATGAGTGTGAAATTTCTGCAGCATCGGCACGACTGCCAGAGCAACCCCTCGCCTTTTCAACGGCCACACTTACGCCGGTCTGATACGAGGTAGAAAATTAGCATGGTACTCGCAAAAATCACTCTCGTTTGGCGAGGGGAAAAAAAAAGTTAAGAGCTCGAGCAACACGACGCAAAAACGGGAAGTAGTAGCCGAGAGAAGCAAAAAGATAACGTCTGAATTTCATCGCGCCTGTTAATCATTAATCGAGACGAGTGAACGGCCTCGAAAATTTTTTTGAGTCTTTCCGCGTCGGGAAAAAATCGATTAATCATCTCGCGAGATGCGCAATCCCATTCCCCCCCTCGGACCCTGGTAAATAAGGTTAGCGGCGCAAGAAGAGAGAAATCCGTAAAGGAAGAAGCGGAAGCGGCCGCGGGTTGCTGGAAACGTAAGAAATATGGAGGGTGCGTCAAAACATTAATGACAAAGAGAACAGCAAACGGCAACGGCGGCGGGAGATGAAAACGAAAATATAATACGTCGTAAAAAGAGTGTATGCCGCAAAGGAGCTGCGCAGGAAAATGTAACGACGTCTAAACTGCTTCGCGGATAAAACTCTACCATCAAAGAAATCGCTACCCATCATAAAGTTATAATAGAGAGATCTTCTTTAGAGGTACGACCAAAAGATAAATAGGAAAAGGAACTTAAGTACGGTGGAAATAAAACGCGTAATGTATCATACTTAGGACGATGTGAGATACGTTCAATAAGTTTTTGCAGCGTATTGATGCAAGTGCACCGATGTATTTTATAATACAATATAACGTGGAACAAGGTATTGATAAACTAATTGTTTATATTACTATCACAATTTCAAGCATAGTTAACGGACGGTATCGCAAGAAATGATTTTAGACTTAAAGGATTCCTTTCAAAGTACTGTCGAAGAAAAATAAAAGAATGTCGGCATCTCACTGGCTCAAAACCGGAAACTACAAGTCAAACTCCAAAGGAGGAGGATAATACATGAGACGGCTAATATTTATTCGCGGCAAAAGAAAGCAAGTTGCAGAATACACGATGAAGTAAAAAGTGAGCAACGATGTCTGCAGGGATCACGGTACAGGCTGCAGTCGCAAAAACGAGGAATCTAAAAAGATTCGAAAGACAAAATGAAGAAGTACCAAGAAAAGATCCTAATTACATTTAGCACAGCTGAATCGATATCCGACAAGATGAGCTTCACCACCTACGAAAATAGATCAATTTGGAAATATCTATTACGTGCAATAAAGTTACAACAAACTTTGAATATTTCATTTTAAAAATAAGTTCGAATCAACAAACGTTGGTGTAATGTATCTCTTAATAATCGAAACAATTCAACGCCAAATTAAATGGAGGTATAATTCGTTTCACGATAATCTTGGACAAGAACGAAGATAACATTTTCCAGATTCTCTAACTATACAGCTTGTAAGCACATACGATGAACGCCACGGAGGGCGAACAGTGTGAAAAATGGTGAGAGTAGTCAGTCAAGAGAGCTGAAAAGGAAAGCAATAAGACCTGCGAGTAAGGGAGGTGAAGCAACACGAAGGACTCAGGGGAGTTGCTTTTTGAAGAACGTAAACACGTTTGAAGTATACTTCCATCGACGAGACATTGCCGTCGTCAAGACCGAGAAACATTTCTCAGCCAGATATTACCGTGCAAAAGTTCAAAATACCAAAGACATCGTTCTCGCGTATCGGCAAGTGCAGTGACGAACTCTGCCGAAAAAAAAAAAAAAAATTGCGTATATATAAAACCACAAGTGCTCGGATGCGAAAGCAGGGACACGAATCTTGTATAAAAAAACCCTCAAAGTTCATTCGAGAAAGTATAAAGAGACGATTAAAAAATTGTTCACGCATCGAGGCGCAAGCGCTCAAAGCCACCCGGTCTTAACTCACCTAAGGTCAGCGCGTTTAAAAGGATAAAGGCCAAAGACAGAATAGACCATATGTCAATGCAGCTCGAAGAACCACGCGTGCATCAGAGTCCACCTCGAAAACGCAGATAAACGAGCCCTACATAAGTTCCGCGACGTAAAGAGCACAACGTTTCTACAGAAAGACCCAAACCCAGACATCAACCTCCAAACTCATAAATCAACGCGGCTCAAAATCCACCTAGGATACGATCACTCGAAGCACCGACAGTCCACTCTAGCGCAAACAGCTACAAAGTGAACCAAAGAAAGAATGAAAAAAAGAGACCAAGAAAAATCTCGAGGAGAACAAAAAGTCCGTAGGAGCACGCATCTGCGTCGGCTCGCAAAAATCGCACGTTGTACCAGGATGCAGGAAGTCGTATTCGGGAGTAAGGTCGACGGGTGTAAGAAGCTTAAAATTCGTCCGCGGAGAGGCGAGAGGAATCTCGCGGAGGGGCTGGGTGCCGGAGCGGCGGGGCGAGGAGGGGCAGCGTGCACGGAGCGTCGTCGTCGGTGGTGGTAATAGCGGCAGCAGCGCCAGTAGTAATAGTAATCAGAGAGAAGAAGGCGGGGAAGGCGAAGGAGAGGAGAAGAGGCGAGGTAGAGGAGCCAGGAGGTGGCCTCGGTAGGAAGGAGGAGGCTGACTGATCGCCGGAGTAGAGGAGAGAGAGCGCGCCTGCGCGGAATCCCCGGGCGGGCGCGGGCAGTGCCACCGGAGGCCCGGCGGTTTCAGAGCTTCGCCCGGGACGACGAACCGCAGACGACCCGTACGCGAAACTCGGTCGTGGTTGCCCGTGTCGGAGGACCGCCGGAAAAAAAGGGGGCCGAGTAGCGCGAAGGTGTATCCCCTGGTGACCCCGGTGCGCCCGGGTGTACGAGGACAGAGAGAGGCGCCCTTCGAAGGAGCCGGGGGATATAACGTTATTGGCGTAGTATAATACGGGAGCGCGGTTCGGATAATCGGGCGGCGGATCGGAGGAAGAGGAGGAGGAGGAGGAGGAGGAGGAGGAGGACAAATCTCCCTGGGATAATGTGATCAGTGGTGGCACCGATCGGTGGTGTTTTCTCGTAAGACGGTGCGGCGCGGAGGAAGGCCGAGGGTGGGACTATGGTCTGGTAGCGCGGCGCCGAGGAGGACGAACAGGGTGATGACGGGGCACTAGGAGCGGGAAGGTGCACCGGGCTGGTGTGCTGGGTGTTCTGAGATGTCAGTGGACCCGTCGGAGGCATCTACGTCGCCGTTCCCGTCGTCGTTGGCATCGTCGTCGTCGTCGTCGTCGCCGTCGCCGTCATCATGAGGAGATCCTCCTATGTGAACTATTACGTCCTGTGCCTCGTGTGCTGGGTCCTCCTGGGCATCACCGGTAAGAACGGCGGTACACACAATAGTGCTGCGCGATCGCGCGGATCTTTCCAGCGGGGTGCAACCTCGGGAAGGATTCCTCTCCGATTCCGCGGGTGAGAGAGAGAGAGAGAGAGAGAGAGAGAGAGGGAGAGAGAGAGAGAGAGAGAGAGAGAGAGAGAGAGAGAGAGAGAGAGAGAGAGAGAGAGAGGGTGGCCTGGAATTTCTCGATACCGCACCTCGTGTAGAGTAGGTCCGGGTCCCTCGCTCGACCGTCGTCGATGCTTTTCGTAAGGGTTGAAAGACGGCAGCAAGGGGAGGCGGGGCTGTGGGAACTTGTACTGCGGACGGATCGATCAGATTTTGGGATGTAACTGTGCGTACGTGTACCGTCGTGCGTGCATTGGAAAGTCTTCGTTTTAAGACGTCGAGCCAGCTGATCGCGCCTTTTTGGGGGGCTCGTCGATCGATCCTCCTCGCGAGGATCGAGAGGCGAGAGAATCGAGGGAGAAAAAGGACGAGTCGCTCGGGGGGAGGGCGGAGGAGGACGAGGGGGAGGCGGCGGAGGGGAGGGAGAGGGTAGCGGAGGGTGCCATGGGGGGTGAGGGCTGCCTCCGGACCCGGTCCAGGACCGTATCTAGCGCCACCCTTGTTTGTCCCGCCGTCGGTATTGTACTTCTTCCCCCTCTCTTTGCCCCTCTTCCCTGGCTCGTCTCTCACCTCTCGAACCTATCCCTTTCTCTGCTCTGTCTTTGTCGGGTCACCGTGTCTACTCGATGATTCCATCATCCGAGGGGGGATGACAAAGACGGAGGGTGACGGCCCTCCGCGTTCTCCTGCATCTACGCTCTGACGTCGTTCAGGGACGTGTCTATCGATTTCATCTCGCGGCTGCATCGCCGCGATGCAGTCCGCTTTTAAAATTTCGAGGGAGGAGTACCTGGACGATCGGAATGCCCGAGAGAGTCGATCCAAGACGTCATTTTCCTAGCTAGCAGCGCTCATCCTTTGACACGATGCGCGTAAATCGAGTAACAGGGTGTACTCGATCCTCTCCTATACGAGATCAGCCTGGAATATCCATCTTTTTCACGCTTCTCGAACGAACGCGGTTTACCGGACGCTTCGATTCGGGGAAATATCTCTCGACGCTTCGACCTCTTTATCTTGGATCATCGCTCGGTGCTCTTCACTTCCGTTTATTTCATAAATAATTTCCACGATGCGAGCGGTGTACATCGGGTATAAGAGAGGAAACGTGTACAGCCGTAAAAAAGGATTAAGTAGGTCAAACGATAATACCTCGAGTTTACACGATGAAATTTTGGAGGTAAGGACGACGTGTCGGAAATAGAAAGGTCGCTTTGAGACCGAAAGTAGATTTTTCCTTATTCGGTCGGACATAAAGTAATTTGCAGGTTGGTACGCTCGACGTGCTTTATCTCGATGATCTTTCAGGATATTTCTCCCTTCCGGTATAGGGGCTCCGCGCTACCCTTATCTGCCGACCAGTGATTTCTCGTTTCTGCTAGAGTACTTCCAGGATTTCCATCATGCCGGAAAGAAACCAAGCGGGAGAGAAGGATTTATCGCATGTTCGCAGCCAATTGCAACTTTATGTATCAAATATTATCCCCGAGAGAACGATATACCCCGCCGAGGAAATAAGCAGGGCACACCTATCTCGGGCGGATGCAACGTTTCACGATATTATAATAATCAAACTTTATGCAGGGTAGCATTGTGTTATGATTGCATGGGAAATATGCGTTCTTCGGCCTGCAGTCTGTAATAAGAAGCGATTGGATTTCCTATCCAATGAAACAACACTTTACACCGTTGAACGTTTAATAACGTTTCATCGTGGACGAGTATCGAGTTATCACCACTTAAATGGAGGAATATCATAATGATTAACTGTACACGTCCGCATAGTGAGTATTGAGGAATTCGCGTATGTCGACTGAATATTTAGCATCGGAATTCAAAGTTTATTAATCAACGATTAAACGTTCCACATTAGGATTGCAATAACGTTGGCGTTTATCCCGGCGGAAATATCGGAAGCTTTGTCAATATAAACCTCGGCGCATAAAGGCTTTATTTGGAAAAGTCTAATAATAAAAGTGCTGATAATAATATGGTTACACCGACACGAGCGCTAATTAACCGTTGGATATTTTGTATCAAAACTCCAATAGTTTGACGTTTACCTACCTGGAAAGTTTAGTTAGTTTCCCCGGTATACGCCCCGAACCGTCAACACGTACGATCAACGATTAGCAAGAGATGTTCAAACCGTCCGTTAAAGCAGTTCCGTAAAACTTTTAATCGTCCTTAATACAGGATACCTTATCGATCCCTGTCGCCAATAAGATTAGCCCGCAGCCGTAACTTTCGTTAAATAATTTATAGGGAACACCTGCTCGTACCATCGAAGTTTCTCATTTTCGGAATACCCTTAATTGGCTCCGACTACGTACTCAGTCGTGTTTAGGCTCATTATCAGAAGATTACGTTCGATATTGATTATATTATGCACTTTCGATCGGCATCATAACCGGTTTACAACCGCTGATTATATTTCACGGTGATTAACCGACCCTCTGGAATGGAGATCTCGATACTACCATGACCGCCACTTATGGAAAATCGCCCTGCGCGATATTCCTGCATACCTCGCATGTGTTCCCAGGTAACGTGTAGTTTCGGCCCCCAGGAAATTCTTTTTGCAGTAGCAAACAAGGAGATACATTTGCATCGCATATCAGGGTCACAGCGATAGCACCGGCGTGGATAATTATATAATAGCGATCGTATAACGTCATAAGCGAAGCGAAAAGTTGACCACGTTCATACGATTTTATATGACGTGCTTGAATCGCGAGAAACACGAGAAGATGCATTCCGATAAATATTTATACCGCGTACACCTTTGTACGACTGAATATGTCATGATTCGACGGGAGAGGAAGATCCAATTTCAGTCAGTGCCGTGATAAAAATACTAATTCGATGATTCAACACGCTCGCTTATCTTTATTTTAATTCCCTGGATTTAGGATAATACGCATTCGTCTTGCGACAATAATCTGCAAATTGTTGCAATGATCGAACAGAGTTGCTGAATACGAGCGCTTGGAATTGATGCAAAGTATGAAGTGGTATGAAAGCTTGTTCTTAGAGGAATTATCTGAAATCTAGATTTATATCCTAGTTTAGCGCGCGGTAACGTCGTAAAATTGCAATGGACAATCGTACGTGCCATTCTAATAAAGCGGCAGGAAAACGGGACCCTCCAATTCTCGACTTTTCGCACGCCCAGCTCCGTCTCCGGGGAAATATACCTCGCGAATCCGCCTTCTGTTTCCGAGAAATTTACTTCTTCTTCCTATTCCGCCTTTCACGATTGCCTTTCCCGGACGTTGTAATCCGCAGCGCAAACGTCATGGCTAATTCTTTGGCACGATATAACGTCTACAATCCGCAACTATGTAGCTAGTCTCGAAAGATGTGTTTAAGATTCTCTCGAGCTCTCTTCCGATAAATAAAATAGAACATCCGGAAGTGCTGTGATTGTAACAGACTTGTCGATCGAGATAGAAATATCGAATGAGATTTTAACTTAACGATATTTTTGTGTATTCAAGCAGAACGATTTAATCTTTAGTTAAATATTATATTAACAAGTTAGAGCCTGGTGTTCACTCGTAAATATTCTTTTATGCGTTTTACAATTATATTGCTATTAAATAGTTATTTGGCATCGTTATAAATGTATGCATAAATGTAACATTCGTGAAAATTGCATGTGATTTTCTTTGAAACATATTGCTTTACTAAGAGACGATCTATTGCAGGATGAGTGCAGGTTCGAAGAAATTATAATTCGATCGTTGATTTTAATGAACATCATTTTTATTATTCTCCGTACACACATCGAATAATTTCAAAACTTCTGTTTTTTCATCAGAAGCCAGATTTAAACTTTTTCTCTACTAAGAAATTCTTTAACTATTTCCACCTCATGCCTGTCCATTAGAGCACGAAGGGGCTGCACAGCCAAATAGTACAAACGAAGATTGAGATTCCCGAAGCCTCCACCGACAATTTGTGGTTCTTCCTTTTCCCTAACTTCATGCAGGAGCCATGCTATTCGCGGAGTAAATTCCCAAACACGAATAAATAGGCAGTTAAAATTCCATCCGACAAACTTTCCACGCGGAAGACCAGAAAGTCGTAGCGATCATTGTTTCCCAAACCGCAGAGTCTTAACACGTTTCGCCAATATTTGTTATGTATTTACCGCGAACACGATACGTCGTTTAATCGCGATACAAACGCGATCATACCAAGCTACACAATAAATTACTCCATCAATATACCAAACAAACAATAATACCCGCTATAACACAATTATCTAGCCATACCGGTTCGTCTTGGCAATCGACCTTTCCTCATACACTACACGAAATAACTCGATACACTAGGTCATCTCATCAAAGTCAATAGAACAAGGCAAATCATGGCTTAAATCATACGCCTATCTTATTATCCACGCGTTTACCCTAGTATTTTTCCTAAAAAAAACCAACTTTCTCTCGATACAATACAAAACGCCATTGGTCAAGCGCCGCCAGTCGAGCTTATCGATGTGGTGACTTTTAGCGCTTCAGGTCGATAGAACGCATATATCCTCCATCATCCGGGCATTTCCAAAAAGCCTGTCGCGCCGCGATGATCGCCGATAGCCCGAAATCCGTGGAGCATCTGGCTGAAAAATGTGTCTGTGCCAGGCGGAGGGCGCGAGAGCCGCGTATTTATGCCCCTTCTCGCGGTAGGCAAATGATCTCGATTGGGCGGCACGCTCGCAAAAGGGCCGCGCTTGCGCCCGCATTTCCCCGCGGTGTCCCTTTTCGCACCCTCGCATACGCGCCTTCGATTCGAGCCGCATATCTCCGGTGCACTCGCGGATATTTCTCGCGCGGCGCCGTTGATTGCCAATCCCATTCGCGCCATCAAAACGGAATCCCGCCGGCAAATCGATTCATCGAGCGTGCCATAGCCGTCCGGGATATACCAGAGAAAGGATATCGAGTACCGCGACGAATTATCGCCTTTCACGCCGGTTAAAAGCTATCGTCAGCCGATAGGCGTGGATCCCCCCCCCCCCCTCGATGGATTTCTCGAGATGGCGAGGAGTCGCGTCGATTTTTCCTTCGTCCCAGCACTTCTCGAGGCGCGCAAATATCTCACTTCTATACCCAGCGCGAAAGAGCCTTCCCCGACTATGGGAATCGTTTCTCCGTGTCCATGTAAAGCGAACGGAACGTTGTTCGATGTTTTACTGCAATGGAGGGTGGCGAGAAGGTAGCAATCAGCGCCATTCCGTCCTCGCAATCCGGGGAACTGGAAGGTGTTGTTGCGCCTCGTGTCGCCGGTTATTGCGAGGATCGTAAAACGAGCGGGTTAGAGTTTCCCATCGATCAGTGGGTTTATTTTAAAACGACCTTTAAGACGGGCGTGTCCTTTTCGTTGTGCGCCGACTTTAATGGATTTCGCGCAGTGTGGGTATACGGTGAAAATTGGAAGACGAACGATCGACTTCTCGCTCTTGCGAGGAGGCCCGATGCGGAAGAACGTGTTGGGTATTTGCAGACGTGACGGATAAAAATGATAATCACCTCGTAGGCAGGCTCTATTGCGGATGACGATTTGTCTTGGGGGCCATTACGGGTCGGTGCCTCTTGTTTTAACACGACCTTTATCGCCTTGTCCATAACCTTCGAGGTACGCGAGTCTTTTTTTTTTTACATTCGTGTAGTTCACAGCCCGCTTTAGAGTGCCCTACGCTTTTATGTTCCAGGGAGATCTCAGCGAGATAAAGCGATATGGATTGCCGGGGCTATAAATATTCTCCCACGTTTACTTCCAGCTTATCCAATCTCCATGACTCCCCCGATGATTATTGCTCGGCAGTAATTTGTTAAATTTTTCGCCCCCCCCCCCCCCTCCAGCCGTCTCCTTGGTCTTCTCGCATACCGTCCTCGAGGACGCTGTTAACAGCTACTCAATTATCCGAGCTCGCGAGCGTCTCAATAGCGTCGTCATTAAGCGATCATAATCCGTTTAGCTGCTGTATAGGCGCAATATAATCCGTTTAGCTGTACATCGCTAAACGTATAGCCGAGCATCACAAACGGCTGTGCACCGAGACGAGGAGCAGTAAATGTTGACACGCTCGATTTTTGTGCGCCAGGCAGCTCGTATTTAATCCATTTCAAGATTTATGCGGCTCATCGGGCAAACACGCGCGCCCATTGTTTCGGTGAAACAATTAAAAGCGCTGACAGTGGTGGAAGATCGCGTACAACTTTCGATGCGCAGGGGGATGCGTATTCTGTATCGTTGAGTGAACACCGCAGTGGATTTAACACAGGAGCACTGCGCAGAATGTGAACTCAACTTTTCGACGCAGATTGCGATTGAAAGGCGACGCCCCTTTTTTCCGTGCCTTTTCGACTTACCTCACGCAGCAGCCATTTGTTCGAGCCGCGAGCACGGCGGATATTGTTTCGAATATTTTTTGCATTGTCACAATGTAGCTCGGACTCTCCCTTGTCCTCCTGCGTCCATTTTCCTCCACCACGCATTACATCCAGTTCTGTTTGAAAATGCAAAGTCCCTTCATTATCTTCGATACTTCTTCCGTTTGGCTACGCGAAAGCCTGAATATTCAAAACCGCTTGATACCGCAAACAGTACGTTGCCTCTTACATGCCGGTGTAATGCGCCTGTTTCTGCATATCTTTGTTTTCCTCAGTTGGACTTACTATCGCGCTTTATCCATCTCCGGCTGCTATTCTTATTCCTTGTATAAATACCTCGGTGCCCGCAACCGACGCTATCTCTTTCCTTTCCATTTACCATTCGCCCTTCTTCTCCTCGCTCTCTGTCGGATTTTTTCCTTATCCAGATTCGTATCCAGGTATTTATCGTACGAGCGCACTTAAGTTTTCACGTACATTCGGGGCACTTAACATTCCCTTTTTCCTCACGTGCATTGTCCCCGGGATACAGAAATTGTATTCGTTAAAAGTCCATTAGCTGGTACTTTATAGTTTGTTTAAGTATTCCCTTTCATTTCTTAATAATGCCCAGTTTATTATATGGCGCTACCATTATAACCAATTCTTTTATCCGCGCCTATCCTTTGTACTTCCCGTTTTCCATCAATTTCGGCGTAACACCCGCGCTTTCTTCCCCCCAAATTAATATTAACTGTTGCTCCTCACCTTCCTGCTCTTTCCCCATGTTATTCCTTGCCTTCATTGCTTATTACCGATGGTAAATAGCTCTCGTTTTCGCTCCCCTTTATATCTAAGGGGTCGATTTTTCTTTTGTTCGCACTCCTCTTATAAGAATGTATTGCCGTCTTTCCACTGCTTCTTACATGCTGCCCCTATTATTCCTCTTCCGTGTTCCCATTCGAAATTATCCATCCTGTATCTGTAATTTCTCTTACGCGGCAGGAAGGGAAGTATTTTTCCGCGCCCCCATTTTTACTTTTGGATATACACCCAACGATGCGTTAAACGTCAGAGGATGCTTTTTTCAATGCAACGACGAATTATAGCGACGTAGAAATGGTGTAGGTAACACAATAATATGATAAAGGAGAATATTTTTTTTTTATTTTAAAGAGAGGACCACAACCAACAGGTGTTATAATACTACATATTTTATTTACACTTCACATATTAAATAAAACGTTACATTCGTTCCACTTTCATAAACATAACTTAATTCATTATGATACCGAGTACACATAAAATATTTAGCGTAACGTTCTATACCTCGTTGTACCTACGCGCGCCTCGGTTTATCAATATCAATAATAACGTAATTCTCTTTCCCTTTATTTTGCCTCTCTTACTCATACGCCCTAACGATTGCCGCTTCTGAAACAACCGGGCTGCCAAGATTCTGCCAGCGAGAGCACATAAATACGATACTTGCTATACACACTATATGCTCATTAAGGCGACGCATACTTGGCAGACTTTCAAAATCTACCCGCAAGAAGACAAAGCGCCGTATGACTTATTCTTGGTGCAAAACTTGTTTTACGTTTTTAGACAATTCTTCCGAGAAACGGGGCATCCCACGGTTCGATCCGTATCCCGAACGTTAACCGGGAGGACAACAGATCGATGGAAACATTCGTCCAAGATCGAATTGCCGATCGGCTTAATCTGTTTGAGTTCCTATGCGAATCGATTGCTCGCTTATTTGCCGGATCTCGGTGGTTAGGTGCGCTACCAGAGCAAATATGGCGGAGGATATAGGTTCCCTTCATTCCTCGGGTGGCAGACCGGATGTGGATCCCTCAAGGTCGTTGGAACGGAGCCCACGTTGCTTCTCGGACCGAATGCTGATCCGCCTTTAGATTTCTCGGATCGGAATCCCCGGGATTAGTATCCATTTCCCCGAGGCACGATGGCTTGGCAGGGGCTCTGATAGGATTTATTCTGAATAGCGAGGAGAGAAAGAGAGGGAAGGGGGTTGGGGCGGGGGGAGGGAGAGAGAGAGATGTTGGGCGTTGAGAATGCGAGATGCGCCATGCCGCCGTGGCCCTTTTATTATTCCATTGTGGTGGCGCTACCAACGTATTTCTGTGATGTAAATTTGCTCCTGACGAGCTTGGCTGGTCAGCAAACCGTGTTGATATATTCCTGAGATGTGGTCAATGTCCGGACGTGATTAGGACTCGCTTTGAACGACGCGCCAATTTGTGTTAAATATCAGGAGCCGGGTGGGATCGTAGGACGAGGACAAGATGGCGCAGAAAGAAGTATTGCCATTGGCTTTCCGTATTCCTTTGGACACTTTTTGGGAAAAGGAACTACATTAATCATTTGATTGATTGGGAAGGTCCATCGAATTAATTTGAATATACAAATATTCTGTATGTTAAGATAATCGTCACGTTGACGTCGAATAAGGCAACTTTTGTAAAGTCATTAGCTTTTCAAATTAGGATTATAGGTTACCTTCTGAGACTAATATGTTTCTTGGATATATTTTATTAGGTTTGGAGCGTTGCGCGACTTTGATAAACAGCAGTTTTATTGGTACTTTTCAGGGGTAAGCACAAGATCCCATTTGCTGGTGAAAAGGTTCGACGGAATTTATACGGGGCCGTACTTTGACTCGAATACGCCGACGAACATAACGGCTCAATTGGGAACTCATGCCTACTTGCCGTGCAAAGTGCGACAGCTTGGTAACAAATCGGTGAGTTAACATTAATTTTATATCATCTCGTGCAGAATGGAACGATCGGTTATGGCGCTCTTTGCCGTAATGCACGGCGTTAAAATTGCACAGCTGACAATGGCCATAACGAAAATTATTTGGGTTTGGCGCCGCCATATCAAGATTGACGTTCAAAACGGATTAAAAATCAAGGTTCTTTGACGTACCTGCTTTACGTTTTCGCTAATGGCATATGGCGATGAATGAATCGCGACATGAATAACGGAAATCCGGAAATAATTATGGAACACTGGCAGTGCAAGCGGAAGATATTTTAGTTTCTTACGATCATTATCGGCTATTGCCGATGGGTCTGCATAGATAAACGTGATTTATTTCCGAAGCCCGGTCGCCAGATGAGACACTGAAAAACAATTCTCGAACGATTAATTTTCCGCCGTACCGAAAATACCACAAACCAACTGCATAATTCCGCTCAGTTTTTCTGCCGCAGCTTTTTCTGCGATTAAAATGTATGTCGCGCTAATCGAATGGCTCTTCGGCTCTGGTCGTATGGAGCCATCCCATCAATATTTAATGGCATTTTCATTTAATGATCTCTCGCAAACGTCATACCGTTATACGATTTTTTTTTAGATGTTTGTTAGCCTCGCCGTTTTTAGTGATGATAAAACTTCCCGAATTGTCCCGATAAACGACGAAGTAATCGCCTTGCAGAAATTCCTTGAACAAAATTCTTCGTAGTATTAACGGCAAACAAAAAAAAAAGAGGAGAGGAGAAGAAGAAGGGAAGAAAAGGATCGAGAAAATGATTATACGCCATGTCAGATACTTCGGTCGCGATTGAACGTGAGCAAACACAGTAAACGCGGATAAGGCATCCAAATGCCGACTGTCGTAAAGCGTCCATAATCGTGGTAAGGATAAAGTATTCGAACGTTACGTCGCGCGCGCATAATCCCTAATGAATCACCGTAAGTACCACTAGCCAACTTTGATCTATGGTCTCCATAAAATTGCAATTCGACGCGTCGACTTAGCCGTCGACTGCCGAGGAAACTTTCTCGGCCGTTTTAAGGAGTCTCGCTGCGAGATTCCCAAAGCCGCGGTTTATGCGAACCGCCACAGGCGCAATGAGTCTACGATATTTTACGTGCCATTTCACGTGCCAGCCAGCCGGTTACACGTCAACTTATTTATACCGTTATCGCAATCCCATTCGAGTTTAGATCCGAAGCCCTTCCCCCGTACGTCTAATAAATTTAGATCCGTAACCCTGTCGATAATTTATCAGGAGATAAGCTTTCTCGTCGCGAGGTACAAGATCGCGATAAAACTGCGAACACATATCTCCCCGTCCGACATGATAAGCGCCTGGATGTCCCCGTGTAGACGAGCCAAGGGGAAATAACGCTCGCGATAAGGATAATAACAAAGGTAGACGTCAATAAGAGGAAGAATAGCGTTTTCCTTAGCTCGCATGTGCGCGACTATTCGGTTATTATTACTTTTATCCTCGACACATTAGTCCCAAATGTGAAATCGCCTCGGAAAGGTATGCGAGCGTTTCAAATCGCGGGCCACATCTCGACTGCGGAGGGTAAATTAATTTCCCCCCATTTTCGCAATATGCCTCACCGTAAAAACCCAGGAAACCATTCCCAAATTCGGCAGTAAAGCTCGGTGCAAAGTGGCGACGGTCTTTATCGATACTACTATACTCAGTGCCGCCGGAGCGCCGTGCCCGCCAAAATGTATTCCGATACTAAAAATCTAATCTGTCCAGATTCCCGGCCGTTAAAACGGATTATACGATCCGCGTAAATTTTACGATCCTCGCCGAGTAGTCTCCGGTGGCGGAGTAACCCAGATCACCCAGGCGGAGTCACGTATCTCCTCCCCCTCCCCCCTCCCCCTTCCCTCTTTTTAAGGGGGATTTTTGAAAAGCGTAACGACAGCGGGCGCGGCAGTAAAACTTTTCGCATGTCGGGCACAGTGCTGTCCCGTATCACTCGTTAACGAACTTTTACCCAAGCAGCGCGCACCTTCGAAACTCGTTCGTCGAAGTACCCACGACTAAGTGTTCGGCGACACGCGACTCTTGTATAATCGGGCAGGTGCGTACTTAAGGCTCACCGAGTCCGCGGCCCCTTGACACCAGCGATGCTTATCTGCCGGAGAATTAAATGTGCCCCGCACCTCGGCTTCTTTCGACGAGCGTACCCTTACGTACGCTCGAAACCGCGCGCTGCTGGCCGGTTGCATCGCGTGAATGCAACCACTAACCGGCTTTTCGGAAGCGCCGCTGTATTGCCCCGCTCAGTTCTTTATCTCGCGCTGTTCGTTATCGTAAATTAATCGTGAATTAATGAAAGGAATTAAATGCCGGCCAGGAGGATTTTAAATCTCAAAGCCCGACGATAGCGGCGGGACGGCTCGAAAGCTCGGTACGTACGGTGTTTGATGTTATTAATGTATATTGCCGTGGCAGCACCCTGAGGTGTATTGCTTTCAGGGTAGTTCCATTACGGTTATTATGTCTACTCCAAACTGTAGCCGAGTCACGTCTAGCTTCTCCAATGCCGAGGGATGCTCCTTGCGCGATTGTAGGAAAACGAGATGTCTCTGTCCATCCGTTATACTTGAGATTCTCTGTGTTTTTTATTCGCATTACGCGTTTGTTAAGTAAAAGCGAGTTTGATATATAAGCTGGATTCGTAATGAATATTATTAATCCTGGTAATCCGATTTTTCTCAAAAAGACGATGACTTAATAAAGAAGAAATCTGAAGCATTGACAATTGTAAAACTCAAGAGCCATCGAAGTTTACACGAATAAGTTTAACGTGAAAATTGTGATGTCTGTAGTAAATATGTATACTGAATTAATAAAAACAGGGAAAACGACAAATATATTGGATCGTCAACATTAATATATAAAATCCCTTTTTTCGCGTCGCACTTTGTCCCTTAGCAACCCGTAATCAAATGACCGTCGCGCACCTCGCGTCGCACGCGTACCGCACGCATGCAACTCACACACAACGTTTATTCGTTCGTTCATGAAACACGATATAGCGCGCGGCTACGGTGTCATTATACGCTGTATCGTTCCGCCCTGTGCGGAGCGTGTAATTATCCAGGTATATACCCGAAAATTGCCGGCTCTATGGCCCTTTCATCGGCTCTCTCAATGATCTTGGAACGGCGAATAAAATCCGTTCGCAATACGTTTTCCGCCCAACTAACGCCGACCAGCTTCCGAGCGGCTTTTCCGGCAATGTCCAGCCAAGGGACGTTAAATTAATCGTGGAGCAGGAAAGGAAGATCGATCGACGAGGATCGAAAAGCGGAAGAAGCGGCGGTTCTTCCTTTCCTTGCGTTTTTCTGCACCCACGACTCTTACTCCTCCCGCCGATACTTGCCGCAGTACGCAAAAAAGTCCGTCGATAAGGGCCCAACAAACGATCCAGAAATGATTTCAGCGATGGCCTTCGATACGGAGAATACTTCCCCGGATAGATCCATCTTCGTTAACCGTCGAGCACTCGAGAATGTTTCGATGCCTTCCGCGATAATGCGTCCAGCGGTGCGAAGAATCGCTGATCGATCGGCCAATACTCTCGCGATAAATAGAATAACGGCACGATTAGGTGCGCGAGTCGGAAATCGTCCTCGGCGGGCTTCTGGCCGATAATGAGCTCATTACGCGGCGAGCGAAGTGGCATAAGCGAAATTGGCATTCGCATCGTTATTGTGACAATGTAACTTCGCTACGTTGGCAGTCGGTATTCGTTATCGGGAAAATTCCAGGGGAGAATTTCTGAGAAATCCGCGGGGCAGATCCAATAATTTCTTCGTTAATCGATATCGGGAAACAATTTCCGTCGATTTTTTTTTCCTTCTTTTTTTTTTTTTTTCTCGCAAACTATTCCCCTCGGGAGAAAAGTTTGCTCACCTCCGGGGCATCCGACGCAGCACCCTCTTTTCTCCAAGCCCTTCCTTCCCCATTCATCAAGGCCGCTGACGTTTTAGGCATCATCAGCTCTCCTCTTCCCCTCTGAACCCCCAATCCGTTCTTTTTTCACCATTGTTACACCATGCCGGAGCATTGGTGCGGACTGCACGATTGACTTTTGCGCTATCATCGCGAGTTACCCGGCTCATCGAGCGAGTCGTTATCTCGGAAACTTTCGGTCCTATTTCGAGATCCTCGTGGATTCTCGGCCGAATCTACCGTCGATAAGTACAACGTCAGCACATAGTGCGGCGCCCATTTCAGCCGTAACACGACGCGAATTCCAATTTCGTTAATGCAACTCTACGTGTCACGCATATTCGTTACCAACGGTTTCTCCCTTACAGCGGCAGCCCTTTTGGCTTACTTGAAAAGTAGAGCAAGCGGAACGAGCGATTCTGAAAAATGAAAATGGTTTTCCTTTCTCGTACGATGCAAAGAACCTTGATTTAAACCGTCCTTTATCTTCGTACTCGGTATATAAGTCTTCGTAAAAAAAAAAAAAATATAGTTTTCCTTTTTTTTTATTTCAAAAGCGGGTTTGAATACATAATAATTTCCTTTGCGCAAGAAATGGTTTTGTAAAGCTTTCTAGGACGAGCTTACGCTGGGGCTTTGGTGCTATAGGAAATATTTTTTTTTGGCGAATTAAATGGAGAATTTTTTCTCAACATTATATTCAATGCGCGAGTTTGTAACTTTGTAACTTTATGCTACGCCCGTGCTGTGCAGGGCTATTGACGTTACAATTGGTGAGCATCGAAACGACGCTCCAGATATATTAAAAAATGATCAATTATCGGGCAAAGAAAAACATTCTACGTAATAGCGACGGATGCATAACAAGACAAGATATCCTATTACTATCCAAGAAACTCAAGGATGTTCATTTGTATAAACGATTCAAGCTCGACGCAAATGAATTTTCAGTGTAAAAATGTAGAACAAGTCGGATTAACGGTATAATAAATTCGGAGAATCTTAACGGCCCTCGTAAAACATCTTCGCTAATAAGGCACGATCCTTTATTCCTCCCGACTTCAATAGCTCAATAAGCCTTCCCATAATGAGAAGGTCATGAGCAGAACGTCAATATCTTTGCGGCAAAATACGCGTAACGATCTCGTACACGATTAACACTAGAACTACCGCAGCCATTAAAGTGGCCAGACTGCAATCTCATAAAAATTCTCTCAAATTCATAGCGATGCATTTTTGGAGAATTTCTAGAATTTTGTCATGATATATATTTACTTTCCTCGTATCCTCTCGTTTCTTTTCATAATATTTATAACATATCTGTATACGATGAGGCAATGGTTGGTAGTTCTACTGTTAACAAAGTGCGTATAATAAGTACAATAAGCAAGTAATTCGCAAAATAGTACGTATGCTGTGCACTAATGTTTCTTTCCCTCTTGGAAACTCGAAGGTCTCGTGGGTCAGGAAAAGGGACTCGCATATCCTCTCGGTAGATAGGACCATGTTTATCCCGGACGAAAGGTTCCAGGCGATTTTCGTAGACGCAATGGACACCTGGACTTTGCAGGTGAAGTACGTCCAGGCACGCGACGAAGGCGAGTACGAGTGCCAAATCTCGACCGACCCGAAGAAGAGTCACGTCATCAAGCTCAACATCGTCGGTGAGATTACGAAACAAACTTAGCTTCAATAACGTCCAGGTCTTATTACCAACGTGTTAACCGCTCGATATTTGCGTCACACATTACCATTGTTATCGTGCATTAAGGAGAATTCCGCGTCATTAGCATCCTTATCTCCGTCCGCGAAATAATTTTTGCCCGAACATGTTCCACGCTTCGAGGAGCACAAAGCGACGGTCTACTTGTACCGAGACATTGTGCTCGGGAAATATACTTAAAATAACTCTTCCAAAAATAGTGTCCGGTCATTTCCATAATGTGCCTCACGAAAGCACGGCTACGGCTTGAATCAGCATGAATGAGTTTTATTCACGAATCCTCGCTCCAAGTTTGTACGCTCTTCGAATAGCGAGTACCTAGGTTGTAGGAAGACCGCGGATAATAAGACGATAACCTAAGCATTTAAATCGCCGAATTTTCAGTGCCAAAGATCGAAATCATGGGCGATCGTGACATGTACGTGAAAACCGGAAGTACTGTCGCCATACGATGCGTGATAAAGCAGTCCCTGGAAGGGCCCTTTTACGTGTTTTGGTATCACGCGGGCGACCGCGTTCTGGACTACCAGCTGGGTAAGATCGATATCCAGACGAAGAGGATCGATCACGAGACGGTGAGCAGCCTCGTGATCCATAACGTGAGGCAAGAAGACTCCGGTAATTATACTTGCAGCCCGAGTAGCTTGGATAGCGCGAGCGTGCTACTTCACGTTTTGAACGGTGAGTATTCGTCTTTCCAAATTCGCATATGAATGAACTCATGCTCGAATTCGTTCTGGTCACGGAACATGCGGAATATACGGTTGCATTAATTAGAATCGCATTAAAGGGCCGATTCAAGCTCATAACCGAATTCGGAAAGTTGTCTTTCTAAAACGTATTTCATAAGATTTCACGCCTCAAAGGGCTCAGCTTCAGCGGATTGGCACGGTTCTTAATCGGCGTTATGAGTTCAGTAGTTCGGTTTGGCAGAACGTGGTTCGGAGTAGAATGTTTCAAGCACGATTGCGTTTACAGCCAAGACGAATTTCCGTATTGAAAGGCACGTTGTAATGCTAGAATAATCGTTGCATTATTTGTTCGTGCAAAATAGGGATGGCTTTGATAAAGGCATCGAGCGCGGAAGTATCTGCCGACCAGGGAAGTGATCTTCTTCTTTTTTCGTAATTTTTGATCAACCATGTCGGATTATATGAGAGAGTCTCGTTTTCGCGATACTACTTTTTGAAGGAAATAATTAAAAGGACGGGTTGTTCGTACTACATCGTCGACGTATTTTTAACTCTTTCATTAGCGTGGGGCAATGTGTGCGCTATAACATATTTCACGGAGATGTGCAGTCTCGTTAGGACAAATATATACTCGTGAAAAGTACCGATGAAACACATTTGTCACGCGCTGAATCGTCTCACCAAAATAAAACACGGTTTTCGTGTCGGAGGTCATTGGTACATTACGCTGCTGGCTGTATTCCTGCAAGCGTAAGCTATTCTGGGTTTTCGCAGTTATGTCTTTGTCGCAAGACCATTTTGATACAAGACCGTGCTCAGGCATACGTTGCAAAAACTACTCCGAGTGAACAACTCCGTGTAAATCGATCTACCTCGTGCAGCGAGAGATAAGCGTTTTAAAAAAAATTGAAGCAAAAAATCTGATTACTCTTCTAGATCCTTTTATAGAAATATGTCGCCCATACTAAACTATACCTCATATGTTGAGATGAATGCAAATGCGATTGAAAGAGGCAGCTGTCGAGAAGAGATTTTAAATGGAAAAATTTTCTCACGATTATTAAACGCAATAGCCTATCAGTTGAATATCGTATTACAATATTGTATCGCAATATAAAACTAAAACCAGGTGCGCAATATTATTATCTTCGTATGCAAGCGCTGCAGGCCATGAAAACTTTACGCGTTAGGAGTCACAGTGGCACGATGGATAATTTCAGGTCCTACTCTGGAGATTCAAAGTACGATCTAAGCTATCACCTCTAAACTTTCCCATAACATAGCGCATTGAATTACAGTTCTCCGTGGTTTTCAGCAAATCCGAAACTGCACGTCTTAACTTAGATGCTCGGAGCAATACGTGCATATTAACAAATAATGTGATAAAGACAATGAAATAAAAAACGCATGCAGGACAAGCTTGATATTAACCCAAAAATAGAATAATATTCAACTAAAATGTACTTTAAAACGACACTTCTCGTCGTCCCAACCCGTCGTCCCCCCTTCAAATAAATTCGTGATAAATTTTCCACGACACCACAAGCAGCTCCCAAAATATCCCTTTATTTCTGACAGAGTTCTTTGACTCTGACATTTTAGACATCATTAACCAAACCTCGTTAATATTCCATATTACCCATGTAGAAATACGATATTACATTTTTATCAATCCCCTATACCTCGAAATCGCTCGACTCTATTAATTTAAACGATCGACATTTACCCTCTCCCTTCCACAGCAGTGATCTATAAATACGCTTCAGGAATTTACAAAATGTAAATCAACGCAAAGCATTCCAGAGTGTTCAGCCCCTATTTTTCACGAGCGCCGCTCAACCATCGATTCTCCCTACGAGTTTCAGGGTTCTCAAGGAAGAACCTGACTCGAATCAATCCCAACAATGCATCCGCGTGACCGTGGGCTCATCTGTTCCAGGCGAGCATCCTGCTGCGATTCAGAGGGGAATCAGTTCCGCGCCGGGTGGCTGTCCGACGCTCTGGTGGTTGGCGGGCGTCGTGACGCTCTACTCGAGTCACGGCAGCCGGCTCTTCGTCCTCGTCCTTCTGATCCTCATGGTCCTCTACTCGAAGAATCCATCGTACTTCGCGCTGGAACGATAATCAGCAGCCGAGGAGGGAAGGGAAGTCGCAGGATGGTCGATCGTCTGCCGCCACGAGACCCGGAGAAGACCTCGCGGAAAGGTCCCGAAGGAAGGATCGTCCCGGTCGAGAGCTGACCACGAGCTCGATCGACATTGGCAGAGGCGACGCGGAGGGCCGCCTGGAGGAGATCGGGTCGAGAATATATAAGACGCGCGAAAGGATGGTGGAATGTCCCCTTTGGCCGGCAATTATCTGTCCCCAGCCCCTCCCTTTCGGGCCACAGGGTACGTCGGTATGGAAGCAATCGAGATCCCATTGGGCGGCCGGCGCGAGATTTGTATTGCTGTTGGTTTGTCGATAAATTGTGCCCCTTCGCGTCGCGCTTCCATAACGAATCGGACGACGATAATCGCCGGCCGAAACCTTACTTACGACGCTTGGAGCATCGAGGCGACCGAGAGATACGTTAAGAGCGAAGCACGGATATTTGATTTGATTCGCCCTCGGAAGGATCCGGGGCGAGACCGATTGAGCGATCGCGGTTCATTTAACGGGGTGTTTAACGAGGCGATTCGACATGGGCCCGTGCGCTTTTTCTCTTAGTGGTGGAATAAATTATTAAAAGTGCATCTCGGGTATCGTGACAGTGTGATCCGGCCGTTAGTAATTAGGGATTAGTTAACTATGGAAATTGTATCGCGAGTTCTTCGCGCGGTCGAAGCTGTAAAAAAAAAATTCGCGAAGAGTCGCAACGCGTCGTGCTCGAAGGTAGCGGTCCAGCGAGAACGAAGGATACGATAATCGTCAAAACCCCTTTTTATTGCTCAAAAATCTTTCTAAATCGCAATGGGAAAACTTTAGGACGAGCAACCGCTGTACGGTCTTTTATATAAATGTGACGGACGAAAAGCTCTTTCGACGATTCGAACAACAACCGCAACATCGTGAACATCGCAGCGCACGATTTTTATACGAGGAAGGGATATTTAATCGAAACGATAATCGGCATAGGACGTTTACAAAATGATTTTTCTCACGCGTAATGCAGTATGTGGAGAAGTACGCGTCGACCGGCGCGATTCGTTACTTTTACGAGGAAGGACTATTCGGGGGAAATGTGAAAAGCTTCGGGATAGTGCACTTTTCTTTAAAAAGCAACCTCATCGTAATCTTCGTATCTTCTTTTCTCGTTACGTGGAGGATAGAGGCAAAGCGTTTGGCGATCGATCGTGAGGTTTTACCGAGGTTGCCGGCGGCTTCCGCAGTTTCATCGACATTAATTCGACAGCCGGGGAGTGACTTTGGAGAACGATAAGACGAAGAACTGATGAAGGAGAGGTGAGGGAAATGGGGGAAAAACGGTAAACTTCGTCCGCGCCGCTCGAAAGAATTGAAACTTGTTCGATGAGTTTTTTGGGGGCGATGTGATTAATTATATTCGATAGCGATCGATTAGCATGCGTGTCTATACTCGACGCTTACCACGTGCATCCGGGATTGTCTCGAGAGAATTGCGAAGTCTCGACGATCGTCTCGAGAAGATGGGAAATCATTCTCGGCGATGCGTCGAAGTCGAATAACCGCAGATGTAATTGTTTTTCTCTTTTTTGTTCAACGGGAAGAAAAGAAAAAGATAAGACGGTGCGTCTGGCCCGTGGGTGCAACGAGAAGTATCCACCGAATTAGCGGAGAAGGGAAACCATGTAAACCGATCTCGAAACTCCATATCGATCTCCATATCAGGTTTTCTCCGGATCGCAGTTCCTAAACAATCCCCATACCTTCGATCGTCGTTCCCATGGAACGATCGACGCGCCCTTCAATATTGCCGACTGCGATGAGGAAAACGTCACTGCCCGTATCGTTGCATCCTTAGCCAAATTTCCATCCTTAGCCCCGCCATTATTGACCCTCATCGTTCTTACCGCGAAAACGCACCCAGTATCTCGCGACGATCCACGGAGGTTTTATTTTGGTGTTAACGCGCATTGAGTATAAACACGAGTCGACGAAACGCATTATACGCTCGCACGTGCGCATCGAAATTTACAGCGACGTCGGTTCATCGATAATAAGTGGATCAGCGTTGTTCATCAGTTGCCTTACTTTGTGGGCGAGATAGCTTCTCGTAGAGGCCAGGCGTTAAATTAGTCATCGCTCGGACCGCGCCTCGATATTCTCGATGATATTCGATAAGACGGACTCTCGATGTTCGCACGGCCCGAGAGTCGTGCTCGATCGACCGCGAACGAGAACATGGCACGCGGCTGTGAAGGAAAACCGAGAGAGAGAGAGCGAATTATTGTCACTGGAAGAACCCACTGAGGATAGCGGGACGCGCGATGATCTTTACGCGCGCTGACCTTCGATACGAGACGCCGCCTCCGTTAAAACCTCGACCCGAGTTCGATTCTGCGTTTCTATGCTTGTACCTTGTAATCGATATTTTGAATAAGTGAAAAGTGGACTTAAAAGCGTGGCGCGAATAGCCGAGAGAAGACGATCCACTGCTGGGCCGCGTCGCTCTACAAAGCCGCATGTGTGATCGTATAAAGAAACGAATGGACGTACAGCTTTTCGGGGCGCTCTGGACGCCCCGTGAAATTTGCTTTCTTCTCGCAAGCACTAGGAAGTACTGTTTTTTATAATATTATATATAAATATATATATATAAATATATATATATACAAACGAACAGATAAATATATATATGTATATGTGTACGCGCGCAAATACGTTGCACAATGGTGTTGAATATTGAACAAGTTTCAGCTCGAACGAACGAGCGGCGCCACAAAATCACGCAAGAAGATACGTTACAGTCAATCGGTGGATGGCGATAGGGGGATAAAAGGAGTGAGAATGAGGAAGAGAAAGAGAGAGAGAAAGAGAGAGCGCCAGAAAGAAAGTAAGAGCGAGAAATAGAGAGAGAGAGAGAGGGAGGGAGAGTCTTGCGCGGCTCGTGAGGAACGTTAATCGTGGAAGGACCGAGATACGTGAAATTTCGGGACAGGGGACGGACGATGGAGGCGAACGATACGTTAGAATATCTACGATTCATGTGATTGTAAATACATAGTATATAAATAACGTAACGTTAATTAACGATATGCCGTACGTGTTACACTAAAGAAACAAAAAAATAACTAACGTTACTGTGTAATTTTCCGGATCGTAAACGCATTGGAATGGGTCTGGCCGCCCGTGCTAACCGACTCGAAATCCCGATGAGAGTATACGAGTATGGAATGCGCGTCGACAGGAAAGAGAAGTCAGGATGGTCGAATATTTCGGCAAGAAACTGTCGAAAGCACTGCTTCTTGGGTACTCGTTTTTCTTTTCCCAATCATTGTACTTCTACGAAACGTTACACCTTTTATGATGATTAAATAATATTCTCTTCTCAGGCTATACTCGATAAAAATGAATGACATCCTTTTCACAATTATAGATAAGTTTAATTCGATACTTGCTTTGCTAGGTGTATGATCATAGTTTCAAGCATGTTTTCACTTTTTCTGCCACCTTCTTTCGATATCGAAGAAGAAACATGTAAATAAAAAGGGTAGAAGGTAAGACGAACAGAAATATCGATCACGCGAGATAAAAGAGAACACGCGATAGCCCTTGTCAAAACGCTAAACAACGGCATTAGCAAACAAGACAAGTGCAAAATACACCTGATTGCCCGTTAGACATCCTCTAGCTTTGAACACAAACAACCCCTTTGCTATTATAAATCTTATTAATTAGTCGACCAACTCCCTTCCACTCGAGTCCTGGATCGAAAGCAAAGACACTTTCGTGGCATTAAACTTGACAAGGAAGCAAGAGCGCTATGAAGCAGCCTGGGAAGGAGCCTTCGAAGGTCCCTGGCGCGAAAACGCGAATTGGAATGGAGGTTAATCGATAGAAGAGTGATTGGGGCTTGCGAAAGGGTGGTCTCAGGAGAATGGGCACCGAGGCGTGCGCTTTTTCAGGCGCCACGGTGCATTAGGATACAAGGAGGGATCGCGGCGGATCTTGCCGCGTTCCTGGATAGCACGGGCCGGCCACACGCGACTAGATGTAACACTAATTAACGCCTAGCGTAAGAAACTAACGGATATAAATGAAGATATATTGTCTGACATAATAACCAAGGGTGGACGCGCGCGCGTGGTATGACGGGAGAGGATTGATATGCCGAGGAGAGCGAGCGAGAGACGCGTACTGCTGGCGATTGAAAGGGAGCGTGAGAGGGAGAGAAAGGGAGAGAAAGAGTGAGTGAAAGAAAGAGAAAAAGGGAGTCAGGAGGTGAAAGGTGGGACGTGCGGGAACGAAAGGGAGAGTGTGAACACCTACGCGCATATGCATACATGCAAACAGAACACACACGTACATAGAAAGAGAGAGAGAGAGAGAGAGAGAGAGAGAGAGAAAGAGAGAGCGAGAGAGAGAAGTTCGTTGGACCGACGTACCAAGACGTTGGTCGAATGACGCACTTTAAGATAAAAAGGGGCGACCGAGGACATCTTCTTGTACCGTTTCTTCCCTTTCTTCTTCCTACGTCTCGCGAGGCCGCTCTTGACAGAAAGATGAAAAGGGAGTGAGAGCTCGAGGCCACAATTAAAATTTAGCACCCTTTTTTTTTTCTCTCTCATAACCAGGCCTCACCTCGCCAGGCGGAAGAAGAAAGTCAGTACCGCGCTCGTCCTTGTCGCTCCTTTGTCACGGGAGAAAAATGTTGAGAAAAAAAAAAGAAGTAATACGAGAAGGCGGCGATAACGGTGGCGATGGTTAAAGTAAATAAGAACATCGTCTAGGGTATACTAACGTCGTAGACAGCATTGAATTTTTGTACCAACGTCTATAGTAGCTCTTAAGTATCGCGGATTTCGTTTTATTCCAAGACGCCCGCCTACGCGCAGGCCGATGTATGTACGTTTTCGGTTTTATCGATGAATCGCTGAGGGCGAATACTGGCTACCGCGAGCAAGGCGATAAAGTTAGATCGACGCGTTGATCGTCCAGCGAAATTTGTCAACCGTGTCACGCACGTACACCAATACACCGTTGTACTACTTTCCCTTGAAAGTCTATCGATCCCTTGATAAAGCTACGATACGTGTTTTTAGTAACAGATGATTAACCGTTCAAACATCAAATTATTAATGCTAAGAGATTATTGATAATATCGATGCTAAACGTGGTTTCGGAAAGCCGCAGAAATCGATATGGCAAGGGGTAAAAATAACATTAACGGGTGAGGGGAATTCGATAATAACATAGTTTGGCGTATCAAGATCGAGGTAAAAGATTCACTACAGGAATAATATAGGAGTCTGTGCAAATCACATTAACGAGCCCTTCGAGCGTTATCGGCTCGCATAATCGAGTGCGGTCAACGCGTTAGAGCGTCGACGTGTTTTTCCTCGATGATGAAGTTCGCTTCGATACGCGCGTGCCGGTGCACACGCTTTGATAGTCGATCTGGAAAGGTATAAAGGCTTAAAAAACTAACGACCTAAGAAGCTTTATTCAGGTGAAAGAACCCGACACCGTTTATTCGTGCCTATTTTGTTGGAATTACGGAGCGTCGATCGACATTTCCGTTGTGGAAGCCGACTCTTTTTAATTCACACGCGTGACCCAGGAATATCCCTTGGCAGATCGACGTATCTTTTGGAAAAGATTGGCGACGACGGCGAGTAGAGGGATCGCGTAAAGGCAGCTTTTCAGCTGCGAATGCAAAACCTTGCGCGTTTCATGGTCAGCCAGTCGATTCGCCCCCAGACGAGAAAAAAGAACGCGCTGGTTCCCGAGAGTCCCGATGCGAATTTTGAAAGAATACTTTTTTTCGAGTGATGCTTGACCGTCCTGACAGTTCGTCGATGTGCTCTTACCCGTAGATACTCGAATTAGATTTCGCGATAGTAGGTAATACGAAAGATCGTTGGAAGTGGGACGAGGAAAAATTGGTGCAACTGGAAAACCTGGATTAACTGCCGATTGTGCAGGACGCTTATTCCGGCCGATGAGCGACCCTGCGAAGGTCGGATGCTTTCGAAAATACTTCATGAGACTGGAAATTTTCAAAATCGATCGCATGGTCAAGGAAAAACCCGGCCACCAGCGATGGTACAGAGATTTCGTTAGAGGGAGGAAGAAGGGGTGGGAGAGGGGAAGAGAGTTGTGTAGATACGAAATTGGGATCTATGAAAGACGCGTAGGTCCGATGAATACGTACATGCTCATTGTGATTTTAACCCTCTACCGCAGCATTGAGCAAGCACACTCTTGCTTTTAAGTATATAAACGTAGAAAATTTGTACTTTATTACGATAATTTTCATGGTTAAAGTTAGGCGAGGGTATCTCTTTGTGCGTCCATCTTTTGCTGTTTGTGGATCACTTTTCTTAATATTAATCTGTTCGTACGTCACTGTAAGCGGGGCAGGTATACGTGATTGTATTCCGTCACATTTCGCGCGCGATTTATTTCGTAGGATTACCCCTTTTCGATATTAAGTACGAGGATTAAGTGCGAATTAGCTTTTTCACTGCCTTGAATTATTTCGGCTGTGGAGGGTTAGAAATGGAAGAAAGGTATATTTGTCGTCGATCGAAACCCTCGGGACGGCGGACACTTCATCAACCCCTCGTCATTAGCGATACTCACGTACAATCCGACGTGCCATCATCGATCGCACGACGAATTGAGAGCGATCGAAGCTCCTGGATGACGCTAAATCAACCCCGATTCGTCCGTCGAGCGATCAATGGAAAACGCATTCGGCTCGATGAGAAAAAACGCAATGGGCTAAACGGCGAGCCCTGATCGACGAGCCTCCTCTTTTCGAGCTTAAAACCCAGGTGCCCCGATCGCAAGGTAAACTCATCACGAACGATTAAGTTCTCTCAAGGCTCGAAAGTCCTCCGATAATGATCGTCATGTTTACGATGCACGACAGATCACACGTAGCAATGGGTCTAATTAATCGTTAACGCGTGTCGTTTGCCGATTCGAACGTTCGACGAAGCGGAACTCGATTTATTATACGAGATAAATGACGGCACGATCCCTTGGGCGTTTATGAGGCCAGGCGAACAATTTGTCGAGCGCGCGAATAAGCTGACACCGATTTAATGCTAAACGTAAGTTTAACGTGAAAACACCGAAGAGGTCCCTCAAAGTAAGCCTCGTCTTGTGGATTCCACTTCAGGACGCCCCCCCAGTGCGTCCTGGGGCTAACGAAAATAGACTTTAAACGAATCGACGAGATGATGCCGAGGAGATGAAGGGTGAGGGAGAGAAAGAAAAATGCCGAAAGTGAGTTTGAGTGAGTGCGCTGTGTGCATGAGAGAGAAAGGTGAGAGGTAGGGGGAGAGAGATTGCGGAAGACAGAGAGAGAGAGAGAGAAAGAGAGAGCGAGTGAGAGTGAGATAGTAAATCAATGTTAAACCGATCATTACCGATTTGCAATTTCGAGAGACACATCTTCGTTAATCCGCCATTTCTATGCATAAGTTCAGCCTCGGTTTCGAAAGTTGGACGGCAAGCTCCATGGATCTAAATCGCAGCTGATTTAACCGGTGCTCTTCGGGTATCTTTTCGATGATATCGCCCGACCTCCCGCGGGCGGCTAATTGATGAAAGAGAACAATTTTTTTTAAAGCACCGGATCAATATAGATGCAAACGTTAGCATCCTCGGAGCGCCGTCTACATCAAAGTACCCTTTACATACAAATTTCAGCGTTTCCGTTTTTAAACTATCATGGCAATGGGACGAAGAACTGTCCCGTTCTATGTGTGTAAGAACCATAAAGCTTAATGAAGAACATTGTACGATGAACTTACGGGATACTAAATAAAAGTAAGCCAAACCGTTAAGCTCGCTGCGAGTATCATTCTATTAATACCCTCGTCGCAGTCTTCTGTTGTCGTAGAGCTTATTTGTGTTTATGCTCTCTTTCCCCCCTGTCCTCGATCCTTCCGAGCCGATGGAATTTCAATAAAAACGCAGACTGATTATATAAATGTAAATTTATTATTGTATTACAAACAGAATGTAGAGATGCGTCGCAATTTGTTGCGCTCATTCGGAATGTCCTTTGTAAGTACTATATTAGAAACTATCGACACGCTTCTCATTCGGATTTCTTGTTCTTGTCTCGGGTCTTCATGCAGTTTTGGATGATCTTTTGAAAAGACATAAGGTAACCGATACTGATGAATCTGAAGAGACCCATCAGCGTCACTTGCAACATAAACTCTGCGATAGAAGCAATCGGTGCCATACCAGCGCACAGATTAGTCAACATGAAACCATCTATCCCAATAGTGGAGAAAAATTTTCCTGCCTGCAAGGCGTGTATTATTTAAATCAGCTTGTTTAATGTATTCTAATAAAAAAATAGTTTCACCATAGTTACCAGTGCATCCTGAAATGTTTTATGGGCAACGTCGTGAGGACTAACCAAGCCTGCTGTGTCGGATATGAGTTTTGTTTCGAGCAATTTTGTTGCCTCTTCCTCTGCAAAACCCGGTGTGTCAGTATTCGGCGGTAAACTGAGAGTCACAGAAATACCGTACGGTTTCAATTCCATTGCCGTGCTCTCCGCCAGACCGCGTAATGCAAACTTTGCGCTACAATAGGCAGAGAAACCAAAAATACCTGCAAAGAATGCCAAGGAGTCAAGTATATGTAATGTATTGGTTTATAAGTATTAAAAATACGTGAAATGGATCATTACCTACAAGACCAGCTTGAGACGATGTCAGTACAATAATTCCTTCTCTTGCTGTTTTCATTCTTTGTGCTGTGGCTTTAATACAATAATACGTTCCAAAAAAATTAATGTTCATAAGTTTGTGTAAGTCCTCTATGGTAGTGTCTTCAATCTTATTACAAATTGCTACACCAGCACAGTTTACCAGCATGTATATAGGACCCATCGTTCTTTCCAAGTCTGACAAAGCTTTCTCAACGTTTTCATAATTTTGAGCAATATCTAATGATAAATATTCTACTCTTTGTACATCCTTATTTTTCCGAGCACGCAATATCTGGTTTCTTGCTGCCTCTAATTTTTGTATGTCACGTGCTATTATGGTTACGTGAGCTCCATGATTAGCCGCAATGATCGCTATGGCCTTTCCAATGCCGCTGGATCCACCAGTTATCTAGATAAACGTACATTTTTATTAATCATCAAATATTGAAAACAAAGTATTTCTTCGTATTATAATATTCATTCTAAATATTCATTATGACGTTGCAACGCAAATTCCAACAACCCAATTTTGCTATAAATGTATATAAGCTCTACACCATTTTTTTACTAGACTATCCAAATTATCCTTTTTTTGCTCGATATGGCGAAGTTGAATAAGAGTCACCCAAAAATACTTACAACGACATGCTTGTTTTCAACGGTCTTCAATCGTCCTCCCCAAAAGACACGTTGGAGTATTAACAAAACTACGATTATAGCAAAAAACAACAGTATCATGGAGAGCAACATTTTGCCACTTATTCTTATTCCAGGATACTAATTAATAATCCTCAACTTCACGCACAATCTCACAATAAACTTCACGAGGAACGTGGTTTATGAGCGCCCTCCTTTTTATTCTTGTAAACGTAAAGCACTGCTAATCAAACAACCGCGATCGCATATTCACATACGATGTCCATCACGATAATACTCCGGAAGAATAAATTTGTTGACACCATTGATTGTCCTACTGATTTTGGAGGCATCTTACAGTGAAACTTCGAAACTTCAAACAGAAAGAGACAAATCGATGCGCCTATAGCGAGAGTAACAAGGACTAGAAATACAAACGACGCCAAGTAGTATTTTGCTAAAAAGCACGCTGTGATACGAAGACGCTATATATCACCATGCATTTTTTTTTAAACCGTAAGCCATAAGCTCAGCAAGAATTGCTTGCACTTCTTACTTCGATTTGCTAGCCTTATACAAAGTGGTAAAGGCGAACAAAACAATGAACGCGAATGAGATACATTAAGAGCAACAAACATGAATTACGAGCGAGATGTCAAAAATGTGGAGGTTAGGCGCGCGCGATCGTTAATCATGCTACGACACTATTCCTTTTCCACAACCTCATTCCTCCGGAAATACTTAGTTTCTCCACAGGAAGCCCTGAAAGTCAACTCGAAGTTCGCTCATGACTTTTGTATCCTTTAACACCCGCCTAAAATGGTAATAAGTATCCGTCCACCACATCACGACATCTAACAAGCATCGAGTAAAACATCCTCCATATTTAAAATCTTCATCAGATCTTTTCTTTCTGCGTTAAGAAAACAATTAAATTTTCCCGATAACATTATTGCACAGCTGCGATATATATAATTTCCTTTTAATACTTAGGTAATTTCTATCGCAAATTAATATTAATATTATTTTTTTTTTGCAATAAGGCGCCTATGTGACGTCTAGCACGTGGTGCCAGGATGGCATTCCTCGAAACTTAACAGCGCGACTCTCGCGGTACGTTACTTGGCGGATAAGGAAGTTCCCTAGAAGCATTGCACAATCTTGTTAAATAATAATACGGCGCATCAGAAAAGCTAATGACCTCGATGGTCAAAGCTGATAATCAAAGCAAGAACCGTAACGATACACAATTAACACGAGATCTACCCCTTTGCGCCGCTATATTTAGCACGACACATTGCATTTTCTACCCTCGGAACCGTGCAATAACGACGTTCATTCTCTGATAAATCCTATTCGCTCGCTCAATATATCATACACAATTTTAATCGTACTCACATTCGCCCACGTAACATTTCCAAATGGAAGATGACATTAAAGAAAGAAATTACTTAAACCGCAAAAGCTTAGCCGAGGTTCATGCAACGCGCATTAAAACCTCGTATATTACGAAAAGCCGAGCTAGGGGAGGGAAATAATCCCAGTCTCGTAGGTCGTTATTTTTTCGCCATCGATCGTCGACCAAATCGGCCCAAAAAAACTTTCGTCGTTCTCGACCCACTGGAAGACATGTTTTGAGATGGAAATGATCTGTTATTCGAGCCGAGTATAAAACACGATGCAGGAGTAGGAAGCGCACAGAGGACTCCTGAAACCAGGATCGATCCCGCGCATCCCTGCAGGGCCGTCTGCATACAAATAGGCTCCGAGAATTCGGCAAAAAGCGAGAAAACCCACCTGGCGAATGAACCTCCAGGATCGTTATACGCATATCCTCTCAACGGTGTCATCCGACGGTGGTGAGCTTTAAAGGTTATCAATTAGTCGGCCCGAGAACTTTAATAGATCGGCGCCGGCGGTGGGGGGTCGGTACGTGCATTCACCCCCGTTACCGTGGCGCAAAGCCCCCGCCTCACCCCTGCCGTTATCCTTCGTGCAAAAGGTCACGTACCACCACCCTGTCGATCGTTCACCTCGTCCTGGGAGTCGCTCCTGGTAGCCAGGTTAAAGCGGAAGGTACGAAGGACCTTCTCGCGCCTTCGATTTCACGCTAAGCCGATCGAACACGAAAACATAATCGTGCATTTAAGACATTCGAAGCTGGAACTGTGGTTTCTGCATATTGTAAATATACATAAACACGTCTCTTAATAAATATCGAATTTGAATCGGTCGACCATCAGGTGTGTTTGATGTTATCATGAGTAATATACTGGTATTTAGTTAGTCCTGCAAGGTGCTTTTGGTGGTGAGGTTATAATGGAGAGTAGGATAAACCGTTCTGCACCTTCGATTATATGGAAAAATCGATCGAACGCGAAGCAAAGGACATGTTTTATAAGAGCAAATAGCGCTTTTTCGATGTTTGAAAGGCAAAGGTCTGTACTCCCGGGCGATGTCGAATTATTTGGCTTGATCGACGTTTAGAGCCTTGTTGGCTGCGTTACCACCACCCTGTCGATCGTTCACCTGGTCCTGGGAGGCGCTCCTGGCAGGCAAGTTAAAGTGGAAGGTACGTAGGGCCTTATTGCTCTTTCGATTCGATCGAACAAGAAATACGAGATGCATTACATATATATTATTTAAACAACCATAAACTCAAAGTACACTTTGTACAAGTGTACGACTGAAAGTATGTTGTCTGCTCTGTTAAAGAACAGCTAAACGTAGCCGATTGAATATTAGAGACATTTTAATTATCGATGATACTAGCGCCAGGTATTTTTAATTTCCACATTTTGGCACAATTCTGTCCATCCAAAGTCTAAAATCTCTTTTTATAACTTGAAATGGCGGTTTGCAAATTTACCATTTCAAGGAACTGAATATTCATAAAATACTGAGCTCTGCAATAATATATTCTTCGAAATACTTTATTTTCTTTTATCGATTTAATATTTAGAGATTTATAAAATTTGTTTCTATAATTATTTTTCGACTTGTATATTTCCCCCTTGGATGAAGGCAGCGTTGATATTGTTACATATTGCGTGGTTGCTGGCGGTAAGTAATGGGCATCGACGGGTGGTTTGCAGAGCGGTGAAAACATGGCGCAATGAGACGATATCGGGAAGGCGCGAAGTTAGTGCGAGAGCCAAAACGATTCCCCGTCATCTGGAAAGAGGGAAAAGATCGTCCTAGCTGTATCGCTGCGAGCAAAATAACGGCTGTATCGCGATATTTTTTAAATAATACGACTCAATATCCTTTAATAATTTTTGCAAAGAATTATGCTACCTTCTCATTCGAAAAATCACGTAGAGCCAATTTGGTTAATTCAATAATCGTAAGAGTAAATCAGGATAATTTTATATTGCTAAAATAATAAACATTGTAGTTTTATAACATTAATCGCTAATACATTAAAATACGCAATGTTACGCCAAGGATGAGAATGAATTGTGTACAACAAGTCGTAATTTTAAGCCAACGTCTGCAAACGTAATAAGCGCTAATGGACGTGGATTTTGCGGATATACCGGACCGTTCAAATCCAGAAACGAGTTCGGAACCCACGCTGAAACGATTAAATTGCCCGGAAAATCTAACAACCCGGCGACAGTACCAAGGTGCAGACACAGATAATCCTCGTATAACACGTTAATCTCTAACACGATTTTGATATAACACAAATTAAGAAACGTGGACACCCTCGTGCGGCATAAATTCGTAGCGGAGGTAACGAAGATCTCCTCCCCCTTGTCGTCATAATACAGGCTGCGGCTATTATAAAACGGAATAAATTTAAAACCTTTGTCCCCCGTTACAGCAATTTCAGAACACGGTTGTTCCTCGTTTGCGAATGCAAATATCCTCCCGAAAATATTTGAAAGAAAAGTGCCGCTCCACGGTTACAACGGGCAATATCCTATACGCCAAAATCGTTTATATTATCCTCCACCCTTCGAGGCCCTCGCAGCATGTACCTATACCTTACCCAAAACTGGCACGCGGCTGCAGCCGTTTACCTCGAAACTCATTCTCGATACGTAAATTCATATAATATCGAGGAATACGTTCGGAGCCTGTTCCGATATAACGGTTAATTTAACAAGCCCTCGATACAACGCGCCAGGAATCGCCGCTGTTATACGAGGGTTACCCGTATCCGGGCTTCGGCATGTTAGCACCGAACTTCCAGGCCGCGGAGGCCGTGGCTGCGATTTCGGACAGAGAGCGTACATTGCACTCACCAGAAGGGAGTGTCCCGTGCAACCCCCTCCCCCCTCGGCGCCACCCTCGCTCCCCTGGCAGTGCCCCTCCTGTGGTACCCTAGCTACGACCCTGGGTTCCGTGTCTCCCGGGCTGCACCGGGGGGTGAACGCCCTCGCCTGACCCAGACTCAGAATCGATCTCCATTCGTTGCACGGTTCGCAACCCCCACCCTCGCCTCCTCGCTCCATTCGCCCGCGAGGCCCGTCACACTCTTGGATTTTCTACGGAGCCACCCCCGTAACCTTAGAAAAAAGCCACCGCTCTTAAAGCACCCCGCGGTGCTCGCGGAATCTCAACTTAGGCCCAACCGCTCGGTCAACCCCCGGCGAAAGCGGGCCGAAGGGCGCTGCGCGAGGCCTTCTGGTAGCAGGCCTGGATACGAAGCGCTATATTCCTCGAGATCGTAGGGCCGCGCACGGCTGCGGCCAGTGGCACGAGCCGCGGACCGAAAGAAGTATCGTCGTCAACCTTGGGGATTATGGGTTCATTCGCGACGGAGACTTGGGATTAGGATAAAGACAGATATCGTGCTTCAAGTCTCGTCTAATCTCCCAAGAGTTTTTCTCCGTTTGCTATTAATAATTACGTGTGTCTAAGAGAAATTGCGCGCTATAGTACAGGAGCTAATCTTGGAGGGGCCGCGGTTGAGTTCGCGACCTCGGCCCAAATTGTCGTGGGGCTTTGGCATTTGATAATTATCCTAGGATAATATATGCGCCTTAAGAACGATGTTCCGAATGCGGTGGATTCTCGAGGATTTTGGAATTAGGGGGAGTAGTGTAGATTTGCGTTTTAAGGAGGTACACCGGGATATATTTATTTATCCTGGATAACGTTATGCGCAAATTGTGTCATAAAAAAGAATTCGAAAGCTCGGTTACCCGCTATTCCAGGACTCGAAAGCTTATAAATACTTGATGGCGTGCTATTCCAGTAGCCGCTTTTTCTATAGGCACCTATACACCGCCATGCGGGCTTGCGCAGCCCTGTGCAAGCAGTTTGCAGAAATGTCCGACTCTAGTTTCTGACGAGATGCATTTCCACGATGAACGTGGAGCGGAGCAATGAGCATGTACTCTCTACGTACAATCCAACGTGAAGCTACATTTTTAATTCCGTTAACATAATACAATATTACATAGCCTCAATTCTTAAAGCGGCCTTTGGCCAATTCTTACGCGTATAATTAAATATAAACAAACTACAAATAAAGTCGCTATCTCAAGCACGACTTTGGTTGTAACAATTAACTGGAGCAAATAGAACAGGAGTACCGTGTCAAAATATAAATAAATATACTCTTGTAATAACAATTATACACAAAAATACGCGCGTATAATTAAATATAAACAAATACTCGTTCAGTCGACATACCGGAGATGCATCGTAAATTAAATGAAGGAAGATAAATAGAAAGATATATTCAACAACCTACATCGCAGCCAATATTACATCCCGGTACAAAGCAAGGCGTATTGAAAAAAAAATATGCCAAAGCAGTGGCACCCATGAAATATCGCAAAATCCGTAGACGGGAGTTCGATAAAGACAATAAATTCCACGATAAAAATATCAATACTCCACGATGTCCCCGATAGCCACAGCGGTTAGACTCCCCCCTTAGGCGATAAGCCGCCAGGCCGAACAACCCTCGCGGGCTACGTGACGGACAAAACAAAGCAGACCGTTTCGTAAATCCACGGAAAGCCGCGCCGTCACCTAAGGAAGGTCATGGAATACGCGCGAATGCCCACCTGTGAACCCGCGCGGCGTTGTCCTCGAATAAAGCCCCGTAACGATCTCAAACGCGGCAAAGACGTCGAGCAAAGGAAATCGTTCGTTTGCGGTGGCCATCTAGAATAAATTATACGACGTGACGCGTAGAGCTAGGCTGAGGGAGAGGGGGAGGGTCTTGTCAAAGGGAGGCACCCATGCGTCCAGTGCATTACCGCGAGGCGGCTTCGGCCTCCCCCATGGCTAACGATTTCATCCCTCCGTAGGAGTCAGCTGAGCGCAGGGGCGCAAAGGCGCGTAAGTAAGTGCAGCTCAGCTCGACGCATTCTTCGTACGCTCTCTCGCTCCCAGGGGCGTTATGAGAAGCCCAACGGACTTTTTAACGATCCGCTCTCCTCCGTGGTGTTCAACCCTCCGCGGGAAAAGGGAGAAACGCTATCGTGCCCCGGAACATTATGCCGTAGCACCGTCTGCGAGACATTGTGCTTGTCACAGCCTCCTCGGGATATTACTGAGGCCAGAAAGAAAGGCGCGGAGAGGGCAGGAGGGAGCGGCGCGGAATGGAATGGCTTCGATGGGTTTCCTCCCTTGCGCCCCTTCGAACCCCTGCGAGCGACCCCGATGTATCTCGTTTCTCCTTCTCCCCCTTCAGCTCCCTCTACCCTCTCTCCCTTCCTCGATTGTCCACCGTGTTATTAGGAGGAGCGCTTCCATTATTTGTTTCTTCGTTCAAGGGGGTAAATTATCGATTGTACCGGCCCGTAACGGCGGAGAGCATGCGATTCAAGATAATTACTGCCATTTGCTCGAGAGCCTCGAGTGGTGTAAATATACCGAAAAAGCCGATAACGGATGAACGCGGCTTGTTGGGTGGGTGGGGAGGGGAGGGGGGGCGTGGGATTTTCTTTCTCTTTTTCTTTTTTTTTTTCTTCCTACGGTGCCGATTTCAGGTCAGAGGAATGACGCGCGCCCACTTGGGAAAGCGTTGGCGACGAAGAAAGTTTTTAAAAGGAAACCAGATACGGAGTAAATATGTAAAAATGTGTTTCCCCGATCTTGTCCGTGCCTCGGGTTTGAAGATATGTTTTACTTTTTATTTGCTTTTATTACACTACCCCAAGTTCGTTTTGCGCAGGACGATATTCGAATATCGTTGATAAGTGTATTGCAGATTGGTAGAGTATCGAATCGGTCCTGATCGATAAACAAGGTTTTTGTTGGTCTGCCTAGAATTTAACGATTCGGAGAGAAGAACAAAATTTCCGCCTGGTAACGGTGAGAAACGTGTATCGAAATATCCCTTCGATAAATATACGAATACTGGCATCTTCATCCGACTTCATAAAGTTCGTGGACTTCATAAGGTTACGAGTTTAAATCCTCTCGTCTGATTTGAAATTTTCCATACGAAGTGCATAACATGCTCTCAGTGGATTCCAGCTCGCTATAAGCAATATACTCCGCGTCTGGTATGGAAATCAATACGAAAAAAAGGACATGTTCAAATATTTAGCATCAAACACCAATAAAGAACGGTACAGCACGTGATGCCACAATTTCTTCACAACAACAGTATACATATAGTTATTTAATTTTGCTTGATTACATTTACCTCTTTTACCTCCCACTTAATCCACACATCGCCCAATAATAACCTAACATTAAACATTCTTCCCTTGATCATCCAAAATTCGCTTTCGACGCTGGTTTCAACGGGTGGCGACCAATGACCAATTCCCAATAAAAACAGCATTAAGCAAATAATACACGTCAGTGAAGGCGTTGCACGCAACCATCGTCTCCTCAGAAGTGCATCCGCGCGTCGCGGGGATCTTATCACCGACGTTTCAGAATTTGGTGTGAACCGAGGAGTGGATCTAATCGATCCCAGCTATTAGCATCGACAGGAAGATGAGTAGAGACGGCGTTGCTCCGTAATGCCGTTAACCAGCCGCTAAATGGAATGTGATACGTATTCAGCACGCCTCATCGTCGAGTAGCAGGTACCTATCCCTGGCAGTTGGCAAAAGTTCCCGGTAGGGAAGGTGCGCGGCCGTACCTTGCCAGATCAAACTTCCAGGGCGGAGGAGCGATGCACCTCGTACTAACTGCGAAATGAGGCCATTTCCCTCCTCCTCTCCTCCCTCTTTTTCCGCTACCCCCCCCCCCTCCCCTCCCGCGGCTTTCCCCGGCGACGCGCCCCCTTTTTCCTCTTCGAGATACGTCAACGCTTTGCGGAACAATCGGAGGGAGTTCAGTGCACCGAGGTGGAGTTCTACGAACTCCTCTTCCCGGCGGATGCGCATTTGCCATCAATTGGATATAACGAAGTTTTGCACTTTTCGGGCAATTGCCCGACGCCCGACGATCGACGAGGAACGATGCGGACGATCATTTTGGTGTTTTACGATCGTGGGTCAAGTTGTCCTAGGCTAAGGGATAGAGAGAGAGAAAGAGAGGGAGAGAGAGTGGGAGGTGGTTTCATCAAGCTTTCTAAGAAGTCGTTTATAACGTATTGCCGAGTAACCTGGTTCTTAAGGTTTCCTTAGGAACAATGTAAGGAGGAGGATGCGAAAAGTGCTGCGTGCATTGGAAGGATTCGATTGATTTTGTTGGATTCGAGTGGTACTGTTAGCTGGATATTGGAGAGGTGCAAAGGCTGGCATGGAAATCATTAGATTCCGCTTGATATTTATTATAATGCTCTGATATTCTATTTTAATTGTATAAATGCGATACGCGAGGCGTAATTAACGGTGAGTAGAGTTATAATAATTCGATGATGGAGAAATATTATTCGGCCGGTGGAAAAGTTATTAGGCGGCAGGTACGAGTAATTTTATTCCGCTTCATGAGAAAATTGAGAACTCTGGCGTGCGCAAACGTTTAATTTGTAATCTAAGATACGAAGGTGCAGTTTTCTGAAAAGTTACCGCTTTAACGATACGCTGACACGCAATAGACAGGTCGAACGTACAAATGTGTACGGTGAGCAGGTGTACGGTCGCGTATACAAATTCAAATATCTCGAAGCAGAAAATTCCGAACGAGCGTTTCTTGCCTATCTCGTGCCAACTTATAACGTGTTGATCTCACGAAGGAAAAAAAAAACAAATGGGGGGAGAAGAAGAAAAAATATTCCGAGGCATGCAGCCCCCGGCAAATTAGCTACGACTTTCCTCGGTCGAACGCATCGCTTAACCTAACGTGGTATTGAACTTTTGTTTCAAACTTTGAACCTGAAAAGCCCGAGGTGGAAAGTTAAGCATTCGCAGTGCGCCGTCAGTAAAATTTTGTATAAGTTGGAAATGCGGGTGTCTCGAGTGCACTCCTCCCAGCTGAAAACTTTGGCGCGTGGAAAAATGGAGTGGGGAAGATCTGACGAGGCAAGAAAGGCAAAAATCGCAAAACGTCGTTAAGTGTATTTTACCGATATTTCCCCGCAAAAGTTTTGCGCCGGTGGCAGCGCTCCGGATAGGCTCCAGACGCGGGCAAGAAATTCATAAATCCGTTGGTCATAAAGCATTCGCCTGGCCATCGAGTTTCAACGATCAGCCGGCACAAACAAGGGTAAGAGGAGTGATCGATACATCGATAAAGGGGAGAAAATAAAAGAATAAACCTCCCGGCTTAATCGAGCTAAGGTTATTTCTGGGTTGTCCGCGGGCGGAGAGCCCGCACCCTAACTTCCCACCCCTTGGATCGTGCCTCGTGTGTCATTAGGTATTCAAATTCATTTCGACATCGTATTAGGTGACCGATATACACCTTCCATTATAGATAGCGTGCTCAGCCCTACTTTGGTCCACATTGTTGCTCAAAACGAGCCTCGCCGTGATTACCGTAGTCGCCGATGGATTTGCACTTTGTGGCACAAGGTAGTAGAGTTCATTGCACCGCCAAACTTCCATAAACTCCTCCTGATTGGCGTGGCCGTGCTACGGGAATTACTTTGGGTTTGCGAGCTAACCAACTTTTCAACCGAATTGCGAAATTTTGCGAATTAGTAGATGCGCGATATTAACCTGGGCTGATATAATCGTACTGCGCGTCCAGACGCGCGGGTTACATTTTGTACGTGCAAAAAAAAAAACACAACCGTCTGTCTGGAGAAGGAAGTGTGGTCATAAAGCTTGTCTTATTAAGTAACGTGTTGATTACTAAAAATTATCGAGTATCATTTAATTACTTACAAAAAAAAGTATTTGAAGGTGTTCTATTTCTCAACGTGAAAGAGACGTAGAAGTCACACGTGCATCGTTATGGAAGAGCATGCGGTCTTGAGAACCGATTGAAATCGCTCCAGTTAGATCTTGGTACAAAGTTTATAAATGACTTTAACACTTTCTGCACGAATACGTGAGCGATGTTTATGGTGAAAGGAGGGAGGTATGGCAACGAATTATTTCCTTATCGCGGCGAATCGATGCCGAAAGCGCGGTATCGCAAAATTATTTACACGATGCGTAATCCAACGCCGCTAATTTCAGTTGGCAGAACTCGTCGGCCTCGCGGCCCCGCCTATAATTCGCATGCGCTCATTTCCCAGACATCGTGGCCTCACCGACCAGGTTGAATCAATAATTAAGAGAGCATCCGATCGTTGCTCGGATCCTCGTTGACAAAGGTACATCGAGTCGCAACGCTTAGACATCGCGAGAAGGAACGTCAACACAGATGTTGATAACAACGCGCTACTACTCTCAACGTTGAAAAAAAATCCATCCCAATAAAGACGCACAAAGCGCAATGTCACGAAGTCCGGCGACATACAATAATTACACAGCGAATGTTATAAAGATATCGACGAGGAAAATAAATATGAAAATACATTTATCGCTTCGGTGCCTCGCGTATCTACTCGTATCTTCGACTTCGTGAATCGTAAGCATTCGATCCGCGAACAAACATCCCATCGTTCTTCCGCTCTTCCTAAAGAAAATAAAGATTCCTCGCCGCCCTCCCCCTCCCCCCTCCTCGCAAAACGCGACATCGATCGCCGGCACGTAACAGCGATTCAAAGTCAACTCTACGACGAAATCACGCTCCCAATTTTCTCCCGGGCGCTCGATAATTTTCTACAGACCATAATATCCCATAGAGTCCGTTTCCAGGATACGCAAGGTCCGGTATTTCACTATTTCGCGCATAATCCCCGGCGCTGTCCTCGAAAGGCATCCCCTCTCCGCGGTGGCTCACGCTCGAAAACAAACATCCCGGCCGGCGAGCTCGTATCCACGCAGCCCGCATAGGTGGATGCACCGTGCCACGCGGCAAGGTGCAACGCCCGAGCGCGATATGCACCTCCGAAAGCCGCTGACAGGGAACGAGGGGCGGCGGCCGAGAGGATTCGACCAGCGGGGAGAATCGACGACACCGGCAAGGAACCTATGCGAGGGTTGTCGCACTGGGGGGTATGAGGCAAAAAAAATTAAAGTGCCCTCCATTAGTGTTTTGTAATCACGGGCAATACTCGAAACGCGCGTCGCTGTCGAGAGGGGAAATTTCGTGATTCCTGCATATAACGAGGGTGGCAGTTTATATTTAACAAAATGGATTCGTCACGATGAATTTCGAAGCGCTGAATGTTCAGTGCGGATGTGACGTAGATAAATGAGGGATTGATCGATATCGGGGAAAGCGAGGAAGGAGAGAGCTTCGTCTCGAAGAGACTGTCCCGGATCATCCGAGGAAATCGGCATTGAATCATGGAAAATGTACCTGTACAGTACCTTGCCAGTCTGGATTTAGCAGATATGAGTATATTAAATCGTGCTCGTTCCTGTATTCCTTTATCTTTCGGAATAAAGCATCGTATTTCTGATTCCTGACGCGGGTCCCGGTCTAAACCGAAAGAATATCCGTACGAGCCCAATAAACACGCTCGGCTTCCACGCCTGCCTAATCTTTCCAGCAAATAAACGCGCCTTCGCTAATCCAGTAAACCAACGCCCTTTTTTCTCTTATCACATATCCTATTCCACGAGAATTAAAAACTCCCACTAACGACCGAAGAAACATGAGTTTCTACGATCAGCACCAACCCTCCGAAGTGAAAAAAGAAACCTCTCTCCCAACATTTTAATCCTCAGACACCCAACTACAATACGTAAAAGGAGGGGGAAAATAGCGCAGAAGCTTTAAATAATATTCATCGTGGGCGGTCCGGAATTCGTCGTTCGACGGAAAAATCCAGAGCCGCGCCTAGGGTGTACGCATCGCGTGGAACGATCCAGACAGTCGACGGGCAGGAGATCCGGAGGCCGGTGTTTCCCGTGGAAATTCGAGCCTCCATCCGGTAGCCCCAGTGAAGAAATTAAAGCACCGAGACGGGGCGTACGCCGGCATGGTGGATGCACGGCGGTTGGGGGAGGGCAGGGTGGAGTTGGCTGGGTGGCGCACACCGGGATGTCGAAGCGGCGCTCCCGGTGCGCATGCGCACCCGACTCGGCCCTGACTGCACCGCAGGGTGGTTCAATGTTACGGGAGGGCACTGACCCGAGCCAGAGAATCCACCCCTCGGTGCACCGAGGTGGGTACACCCCTGGTATACGTAGGAGCCCGCCGGTCCCTGCAACCAGCCCTCCGACGATCCAGCCCCGCTCGCCCTCCGCCCTCTTTCCACGGCCGGCACCACCACCAACGTCGTTGCTGCCATCGACGAGGGTAGCCCCGGCACCATGGCCCGGGATAACCATTATCCGCCTCTCACAAATCACCTGGACCCGCCGTACGCGGGAGTCGTCTTCGTGATTCGATGCGTGGAAAGCGCCGGCGAGATCCTGGATTTCTGCGCGCGATGACGGCCCGGCGCACGGACGCTTCGAGACCCGCCTTGCGCCGGCTGTCTCTATAAATGTTGTTCCTGATTGAATCAGGGAGCGGATTTACTTCGTGTGCTCTTTGTCGCGGTGGTAGCTTTTGATTATGAGTAGGGTGATATGGCGAGGGTAGATGGATCTCGAATAGGTTATTGATATATTGAGGTAAGAATCGCTGGATGTTTATGCATAAAAGTGTTATTGATTGCTGTATATGTTTATATATTGGGATAATCGGGAAACTTGGTGGGTCTGAGACGGCATTTATTGGGAGGATTGAACGATAGTGTGGAGTAA
Organism: Ampulex compressa; assembly: GCA_038496175.1. NCBI lineage: Eukaryota > Metazoa > Arthropoda > Insecta > Hymenoptera > Ampulicidae > Ampulex > Ampulex compressa. The sequence continues at coordinate 79,035 of JBCFXI010000530.1, forward strand.
GATCTAGTTTTGAGTGAAGGTAACGGGCAATGTGGAAAAATCAAAAGGTAGTAATGTGGATTCCATTAGAGGGGGGGTCGCCGTATCGAATCTCACTTGATTATCCATTAAACTCTGGGGCGGTTGTGTATCCCCCTCCCGCCTTCTCTCTCGCGAAGGGTGTATCCGTATGCGGCTAACCGCTGGCGAGAGTATACCGGATATTCCTGTGGTCACGCTTAATCTTTTGGGGTTGTTTTCGTTTTCGTGGCATATCCCAAATACGGTTTATGTACCTACGCCCTGTTAAAAAATGCTGCGCCACGTGTGATGAATTTCAGGAGTAAAGTCGCGACTAACGAGGCGGGCTAAGGAATGATGTGTTTTATATCAAATATCAAAATGCTAAGGAAGAAAATAATCTATTGTACATTACGTGCCGCAATTTTAAATAATATTAGATTTAAATATTCATATTTTTCCACACAACCGCTCATAGATCTAAGTGCAAAATCCATACTTAAAAAAAAATCACTATCCCTTGGATACTCAAGTGTAGAAATCCTTCAAGAATTTGACAACTTTGCAACAGAGGTATAATACGCCAGTTTATTAGTTCCTAAAATACTTTCACGAATCACCCAACGGGGAGATGGTCAAATTATATCACCGTGTGCGGTAAACTCGAATCATTAATAGTCAACACTGCTAACTTCTGCTACTTTGTCCCAAAATCAAGGTAACGTGCACTAACTGAAATACGGGGAAAAACCATACTAATAACGCCAACCGTAGAAATATACTGCGCGTTAAAACGAAGTTTATCACGGTCCAGCGAACACTACGCAGAGTTTTTTACACGAAAAAAAAAAATTACACGCTTTCATATATTTCTTTTATCGCGGGAAAACCGCGCCGGAATTGTATACGACTTTGAAGAGGAAAAAGCCAGGGACGATCCATAAACTGTGACCTCCGTAAAAGTCGTGGCCGTGTTTCTTTTCCATATTGCAGCGGTCAGCACGGCCGGCGTGCGTCAATTCAATTTTCATCCAAAGGGTCCTTGGGTCCGCGGATTTATCCTCGTAATTGGGAGATTAAAATCTTGTCGGTGGCGCAACATCGTCGCAGCGCGCGAGTCCTTCGACCCCGAGGGTTGCTACCCTCGTACCGCGAGACCCAACCCGACCCTGAAACCCCGGGCTTTTTGTCGTTCCTCGTGATGGTGGAATCGCTTGCAAAACGTGTCTTGGACGAAATGATTTTTTCTCGCTTTGAACGCTACGCACCACATAATTTCGAGTGAAAGCTATGCCGATGATAACGGGGATTGAGCCAATTGGACCGATATATCGCATTCCTTAGAAAAAGTTTCTGCCATATGGATTGAGCAGTTTTTAAATGCATCGTTGTGGTTATAGGAGAAAAATAAACCCTTTTTTTTTATTAATTCTATAGGGTTTGTCATCGATCATAAAGGAGATCTATTTGTTTGATTTTCTTTCTAATTAACATGGCAGTAAACTGACTGCGCCAAATTTTTCACAATAAATCGGAGAAAATTCTTCCACGTTATATTAAATGTACTTGTTTCTTTTTTTTTTGGAAAAAGAAAAAGCTGTAAGTTGTAGTAATTTTTCGCTCTCGCAATTCTTGAGTTACATAATATATGGAGGCGCTTAATTATTCCAGATTAAACGCCATCACTTGTACGCCCTCGAAAGCTTTGCAGATAGCTTTAAAAAGATGAGGAAAAGAAATGGAGGCTTAAAGTAATGAATGTTAAAGATACATAAGATTTATAATATAAATGTTCCGAGACATAAATTGCCGTATCTTTCTTTTTTCTTCCTAAGAAGAAAATGTGAACCATGTGTAGCGGTATGAATTTTATTGAAAATAAATAAATATAAATTTAAAAAATGGAAGTAGAGCAATTATTTCAATGTTGCACGCAGTCAAACTTTATACAATTGTGTCAAATTGTGGACGTCAGTCATTTACTGCATCCGGCTAAAATCCGAAATACCAAATTGAAATAAATTGCACGTTAGATTTCAAACGTACTGACGTCAATAAAATCCTTACTGCGGTCAAGCCTGTTAAATGTCGAAAGTTCAATATGTACATAGCGAAGAATCCAGAAAGTTTAAGATTTCATCATTCGACGAAACTAATCCGATTTCATACGTATCTATAATCTCACACTTTGGATTCAAAATTTTACTACGAGAATCAAACTTTCATCCCTGATGATCAAAGCCCTCGGCCGAATTTCGAAATAGCTATACACCACTCACCATTTTGTTAAACGCATTAAACGTTCAATATTGACCCACGTCTATCGAAGATCAAACTCCGCGTTAAAATAAATTTATCCCTCTTAAACAAAACAGAAATGCTAAATCGCGGATATCAGCAGCTATTTACATTAATATTGACACCACTTACACACCCGTGATGTGCCATTCGAACATTTGAATAGACTCGCTTCATAAGACTTTTACTATAACACCAACACAAAGCACGTGTACAAATACAGTGTCACGGGCCAGTTTCGAATCCGGCTTTCGCCCACAAAAGCCAAAGATCTCCAGCCGCAATAGTGCTTAATCCCTCCACTTTACTAATTCATTTAATATTTCGCATCGAGTACAAAGGCCGTTAAGCCCGCAGTCCACTGTTTAAAGTGGGTTCCTCGTTATCGAGTCTGCCCTATACATATCGCGTGGAAAAATCGAGGGATAATAGGTGACGTTTAAATCCGGATATCGATCGCGCGTATCCCAGCCTTTATTCATCGCGCCACCATACTTCTCGAATAGTTTAATTGACGTGGCAAAAGTCGGGCCGGTTGATGGGAACGTAACCCTTGCTGGGAACGTTAAATGTCGGATGTTGGCTTCCATCGATGCCTATATAACTGGCACTCCAGACGGACTGGCAGGGGGTTCCAGTGGGGGTTGGCCCGGCGGTTGGGTCGATTCCCTGTTATGCTAATTTGTCAACGGTCGGGGCTCAGCGCGGCGCTATGCCCGAAAAATGATTTCTATGCGCGCTCTTTCTTCCTCGGTTTATATATCCGCATCGCCTACCAGCTGGTCGTCGAAATCAAAGCGTCCGGCGCCCAACCGCGAGCATTCGTTCCGGGAAATCATTTTCTCCCGGGCCCGCCCTTGAGGAACCTCGCATTCGTCTTCCTCAGGCTGGATGAAGCACGAAGAGATATGCGTTTTCATTCGTCTTCGAGGAAGCGCGAGGCCGATCCTGGACCGAGGGACGAGTCGAAAAACTCACCGCCGATTATCGCCCCCTGCGTTCCACGCAAGGCGAAGGGAAAATATCGCCGAGGATCCAGCGGCGGCCAACGATTTGGAGGGAAGATAATGAGAGGGGGCAGAATGACAGAGCCACTCGATCTGCCCTGCTTAGATTTCGCGAGGCTTGCCAGAAATAATTTACCCCCTCTCTCGCTCCGCGAGGAAAACTATCTTTGATTTTCTCACGATACCACGCGTACCTCGTATGCGATCCAAATACATCCCGCGTTGCCTCGAAACGTTCGACTCTTGGTGTTCGATCGTATCCGTCGCCAGGGCTACGTCCCGGAATACGGCCGATCGGGTGGGAAAGACGGGGATAATAAATTTGATAAAACTTGACCTTTTGTTCGACGATCGTGGAGCGATCAGACGCATTTAATAATCGGGAATGACATTAAGTAATTGCATCGTAAAGCGAAAGTGGGATGTACCCGCGGCGCTGCCTCTCCGGGGAGAATCGCATTCGCCGACCAGGAGCACACACTCCGACTTTCCTCGTAACCGATGACTGCCAGAAGACCCTGTATTTCCTCCCTCTTAAAATATCACGAGGATTCCCCGCGGGTTCTGCAAGAATACCTTTCCGTTAAAGGAATCACAACCGCGTACAGGCGAGCCTCCTTTGCGCGGAATCGGGCAGTCAACGAAAAAGGGACGCAAATCAAAGACAGGAAGGGAAACGGAAGGAAGGAGAGAACGAAGGGGATGGCGGAAAAACGAACGCGAAGAGGAGGGAAAGAGGATGAGAGAAAGAGAGAGGAGGCGGTGGGGGAGGAGGGAGGAAGGGCGTACGTCGTTATTTCGCAGTGGATGCTGCGGGATCAATAGCGTGGAGAGCCGAAGAGCCGAGAGAGAAGCGGCGGGGGAGCGAGGAAGACGGGGCGAGCAGGGGTGAGGTAGAACAGTGAACGGTGAGCGAGAGGGAGGTGGCTGGCAATCGGAGGAAGGGAGAAGGACGAGGAAAGGACAGAGACGGGCCCTGGACATAGCTTGGTCGTCGTGCGGGAGGGAGAGAGACGGGGAATAAAGGGTAACTCCCTCGTTCTCTGGCTTCTACAGCAGCCCCTCTCTTTCCAACCGGCGATACCTTGCTCCCTCGCCACCCCCTCTTCCTCCCGCCATCTCCTTCCTCTCGCTCTGTTCGCCACCCTTACCACCCAACAACCCCAGGAGTCGATGCATCCAGGGTCGTTGCTACCGGCAGCGAACGATCCAACCTTCCAGGCGCTCGGTCCCGCTCTCTCTCTCTCTCTCCCTCTCTCTCCCTCCCGCCGTCTCCTCCACCCCCTCTCGCTCCCTCTCGATCCCCCTCTCGCTCCCTCGCGCGGCCCGCGCCCCTCCAGCGAACCACTTATGCGACTGCCTCTCCCTCGATTCGCACATGTACGAACATCGATAGGCGATAAGCGTACGTGTGGCAGGTGAAGCCTCGGCCGTGTGCGAGGAGATGCGTGCCTCTCTTCGTGTGGGTGCGCGCCCGCGTGTCTGCCGCTCGTTTTCTGCTACCGCAACGGCACGCACGCGAGAAGAAAGACGACGACGCGGCCCGCTGCCCACCTTGCGAAACCGTCCACGCGTCCAGTTTTCAAGGCCGCGTGATTAAGACGGTGGGAAGTTGGAGACCGCCGGATCAGGGACACCCCTTGGGTCAGCCCTGGTGCGCCCTGCCCGCGGTCGGCTTTCGAGACGGATTTAAGCGTCGTGAAAATTGGAAACCGATTCGTTAGAGGCTCGTGCCGTTTGCGATGAAGAGGGCGATGCTTTTTTTCCCACAGCATCTCCTATATTGTCTCTCTTCTAGTTATATTTTCGCGTTTTTTGGTATAATTGTAGGGATTTTGTGTAGCTGTTCATTCGTTCTTTTTTTTTTTTTTTCTTATACGATGCTCAATTTTAACGTTGTAGATGATAGTTGATATGGGATATGTCGGTTTGTTTGAGATTTGGAAGACGATGTGTTAAAATTCGGATTGAAGCGAGGAGGTGGTGCGAGAAGCCGAATTAGGTAAACGAGGGAATGAGGAATCTCTAACTTGGCAGTGATTAGAGACCGGCGAGACGTTGTGTTTAGAGAAAGTATATGTTCGGAGAAATTTCTGGGTTACGTTACTCGTGGGAGTATATAGCCGAAGAACAGAGGATAGTATCCGAAGCGGGTAGCCTTTTGTACGAGCAATAAAGAGCCCATAATTTCCGAGGTCATCGCTTTTGGCCACTCGCTATTATTCTACTTTGCCTGGGAGGTATAAACGCGTACCGGTGAATCTCGTGCAAAATTTGCGACTACCCGTGCAGTGGCCGAATTGGCAAACCATTGAATGTACGAGAAAAGGTTGCTGTTATGACATAGGCAAGATAGATATAAGGATTTCAAAAAATTCACTTTAATCAAAAACCTAATTTACGATGATGTAGAAGTAGCAAAGCGGATGAAATCATTGGAATCGTTGGATATGTCTGAAAAAAAATGTACTGAGTTATTATAATTTATGCGACTTTATAAAAATACACGTTCAGAGGAAAGAATAAAGAAATGCATTAGCAAACTTTAGCATTGCTATTTACACAAACGTCCATTAAAAAGGATATTTCCTGAAACTAAAATACCCAGTGTGAGCTCTGCCTTACCCACAGGACCTCATGCCTGGAGCCCCTAACAGAATTCCTGCGGTAACAAAGTTTCTTCCTCGAACAACAAGAAAGACTTTACAGTTTCTAAAGACACAAATATTGTCGTACTATACGCGAGGTCGAAACTCATCTTCAAAACAATACCGTATTGATGATATTTAACACGATACTCTGCTCCCGTTCGTATTTCATCGATTTGAAAATACGGAGCAACGGGGCACCGCATTATTTTTGAAAAAGAAGCCGTAATAACGCGATTCCAGAAACGTAGCCCATTCCAATTCAAATTGCTGTACCGCGAAATGTAATACCGGGGGTTCCAGTTTAAATTCTCCCTCTGTCGATGTAACTTTTCAACGGCCGCGAATCTCGATCCCCAAACGGCGCTGTGCTTTCTCGACATATCAGGGGGAAAAAAAAGCGAAAAAAAAAAAAAGAGACAAAACGTGGATTATAAAGCAAGCCTCCTTTTTGGCTTATCTAAGAGGACTAGAAACGAATACTTTATCTGAAAAGCCGGCGGCGGTGGAGCGTACGTCTCCGGGCGTAACAAGGAGATCGGGCTTTAGCAACACAATGAACGGACAGTAGCGTCCGTCTGCTGGAAGTCAGTTTCGAATTTCGCGAAGCATAAAACTCATTTCTGTACGCGTCTCCTCTTTCTCCCGCATCAGGCTGGTCCTTTTTTCGTCGTAGCCAGCGAAGTTCGGGTGCCTGTCGGAACGATGAGCCGATGGAAGCTCCAGGTCCACGTGGTCCTGCCGTTTCTTTTTCCAAGGCGCAAAGTATATTATTACATCGAACATACAGGAGGATTGGACCCATATACTTTTGATCGACGATTTATGTACACCTCGTGAGTTTTTTTTTTTTTTTTCGTAAATATATACGCCCCTATATTTCCCTCAGCTTGCGTTCAGGACGGGCTAATTAAGATAACGAATCTGACGGCTTAACCGGAGATGTATAATTGTACCGGCAAAATATTAAATGTCCGACGTAAAGTTCGATCCGGAAGAGCTGATTTTATAAATAGTACGCGCTGAAAATGGTGTCGGTAACCTTATGATATTTATTACTCGTGTATTTATAGAATTTTTGAATGTGACTGCTATTGTTAAGCGATATAAAGATGGGTGTATAGGCGGTTTTTAGACCATCGGGTTTATAGCGGATATATCACGCAGAAAAATCCAGGGATCGTGTATGAAATTCGAGCTTATGTCATCCACGTGAAAATCCAGATTTCTATCGCGTACACTGGCCGCTGCCATGAAAAGGTTTGCTTGGCTATTCTTGGACGTTGATTACTGAAATCTATTTTATTATCAGATGTTCATTATCTAATTCACTGCATCAACAATATATATGTCGTAAAAATTTACCGGTGATAAGCAACTTTTAAAATCAGCTTTCTCTCGAAAGAAAACTCTTATCCTCATCTCACAATCGTTCCACATTACGCATATTCATTGATAACACGCTAGAAAAATGATTTTCTTAAGACAATCCCTTTCTAAACGATTCTTCCGTGCCTTTACACGCAATAAAACGTTAACGTGATTCTCATTAAAAGCGTAAATACGACGATCTACTCACAATACATATATCTCAGTCAAAGCGGTCGAGGATGAGTCACCGTCAGCCGCGCAAAGTCTCGTTTTACACCGGACCGTTAATTAGATTCTAAGCATCGAAAAGGGCTCTGGCATGTCTCGCTTTCATAGATCATAAACGCCGGATCGGAGGTTGCTGTTGCAAAACGGCTAACAAAACTGCGCGCGTTCACGTGCCAAAGATTTACGCGTACAGGTAAGTAACTTTCTGGGCGCCGTTGCTGCGCCCCTTCCCGCGGCTTCGAGCGATAATAATTATTATATTATCATTAGCCGTTAGTCATCCACTCTCCCGAGAAGCGACGGCCTTACCGCGGGAGTTCGTGAAACGGAACCCGAGGACATGACGGAAGGTGAATCCGCCTTATGCATCTCCCTTGGATACAACGTCCCCGTATTGCACATAAGGACGCACCCATCTACGTGTACACGGTGTACGTTTATAATATATTGCATTTTATATCGCAGTTAGGCGAGAAAAAATTTGGATCACCTTTGGCTTTGGTATAATCGGCATCTTTAAGAAGGAGAGGTACTTAATACTAGCGGTCAGCGATTTCTTGGAAAAATTGCCTTATCTTTGTATCGGCAATATTTTCTCTGATTTTTCATTTTGTTGCGGTGTTTTGGTGGAGTCAGTGTTATTCTGTTGAGGCTTGTTCTGTGAACTCGTTATGTTTTTAATACGTATTTTAAATAAATCCGGAAAATTGCCAATAGTTTAGTGTAAATGATATTGATGTCCTTGAAATGTAGTTTTTTAATATTAGAGCGTGCAATAATTATATATTATAATGGATAGTATGTTGTTTCTTCTCAGTGCTATTTAGTTTTTGAATTTAATCTTGAATACTTCTTGACAATTTTCTGGAAAACGTAGAAATGCAACCGCAGATTTGGAAGTCTGTGAATAAAATACAGGGCTGGCCATTAGTCACAAAGAGGATTAACGGATGAATCATTTTTGTCTGAATAATGAAAGTGTATTTATGGGTAGGTTTTTTTTGTAAAAACGAATAAACAAAATTATTCAACGAAGAAATAAGTTATTAAAATTTTAATTCACACTGTGGATAATAATTAAAATTTCTCCCGCAATTTTTCAGCAAAATTCGAAAAGGTTAGGTATGGATAATGGATAATTGTGTGTACTTGCCTGATTTTGGCATAATGTATGTAACATTGTATATGTAGATCCAGACACATAGATATCCGTTTACCTCTACATGGATGGTACGCGAGAGCATGAAAATTTTACGATGGCACATTTTGTATGCCTCGTGTCCTCGTAGGTTACAGCCACTCGGATACCATTTGTTAATAAAAGCAAAGCATTCAGAATGAAAATACACGGAAGCTTAACTACGATAACATAACGTCTATATGAATTTATTATGGTGTCGTTCACTTTCTTGCTAGACCAGAACTTCGAGTTGTCTATAATAACAGAGAAGGATTTGTGCTCGTCGTTGTTGCATATCATTAATAAGCGTGCATAAAACCGGTGAAAATATCTAAGACCACTGGTCCTTATATTATCACTATTTACTGCTATTCGTACAAACAAATATTCTGTTTTAAATTTTTTGATCTTTAAATGCTTCAAGTTTGTTTCAATCGTTTCACGGGGATTTATTCTTCTTCGTGGACAATTTAAAAGTTCATCCTTGTTTGAGGTTAACAAGCAATTTGCAATTAATGATAACCACATCGCAACATGACAACTGTGTATATATCGCAATAGTTTTTGGACAGGTCCTATGTATATACATTTCGCTAATTCCACATGCTTCTTAATGGATATTCCAACAATTTACTATTCAAATAATGCACTCTGGTGCATAATAATATATTCATTTATAATTCACAAGCTGGAAACTGCAAATAAATTTTCGTACATACGATATAACATTCGCAGGGACATTCCGAGTGTTTATGCAACATATCCGCCGCTGTCACATTATACGCTTTATGCACCGTATATTAGCGCATATTGCATTCTCATGCTTCAGAAATGATGACATGAAAAATTACGCAGCATTTTTTACTAGTGAAGCGGTAATACACTTTCATCCTCGTGCCTTACATTACGGACAAAGTATTCCAATCGTGATCAAAGAACAGAAGATTTTCCACCCGATAACCTACACGTTAATTCTTATTGGTTCAGGATCTATTTTAAGTAACGAAGCAAACGTGACGCAATCAAATCGATTCAAATTGAAATCGAAGAAATAAAGCAAAGCAACATCCATCAGGGTTCCACCACAGATTCAAGCTGCAGACTGTAGGCATCTCAAAGTCGAAGGTGCTCGCTTGTACATACGCACACACGCGTTCGTCTCACATATGCAAATAGATAGATACAGACACGCGGCACGTAACATGAATATTTATTTTCCGACGCGCCACTAAATATTATTCATTACCTATCCGTATTTGCATGAGAAACGTATAGGACATACGCGCGGAGGCGAGAAATTAAATACGAGGAGCGTCCCTCTCCGGTTATCCGACATCTACCGTGAAGAAGGTGTTCGTTTGTGCCTCGTCTTTTCTTCCTCGGTATTACGAGCATCGAAAGTACATTAGGGCCCGTATATCCGCGTGCACTAATGCATGGATATTCGCACGCGCACTGCCAGCAGTGGATGCGAGCATCGACGTGGAACAGCTAGAGAAATTGCACGAACCACGTAAAGGGGCTGTGCATATGGAAGGAAAGCTAATTGATAATGACGATAGATAGACGGCGATCGCTTTTTGCGACATTTGTCAGTAAGTCCATGCTTGCAATCGTCGTCCTGAATCAGTATCCCTTTGTTATCCGCCTTTGATAATTGATCTTAAACGTATGGCGCTTAAGCTCACGACAGAGTCAATAACTCGAGATCGATAAAGTTGTAAAAAATTCCTGTTCGCGCAGCACGTGGATTCGATCGTCCCGTTTCGATGTCTCGGTCAAAATGTCATCGTTCTCGCGGGAGGCGGGGGGTAAAATCAGGAACGAAGGCCCAGCTTACAGCTGGCACGCCCGTAGGAGCGCCAGGACGCGGTTTGGAAACGGCGACTCTTTCGTGTGCATCGCGGCGTAAACTGAAAAGGGTTTGCGAGCAACGAGGCGAACGAGAACTGCGTTACAAGAATGTAGTGGTATTCCACGTTCTGGCCATTGTATCGACACCGCGATCACCCCGGGTCCTAGTTTTCTATGAAAGGACCCAAGTTTTGGGGGAAAATAAGACGCGATCTTTCGTTACCCTTCCTCATCGAGCAGCTCTTTACGGGCAACCTTCCATCCTCGCAAAGTGGCGCGGCATGTCTACTTGACGAGACTTCATTCCCCCCTGTCGTACGTGCCAGCCATGAAAAGGAATATAAAACGTTTAATTCCAGACGACCCTAGATGTGCTTCGTTAAACAAGGACAATAAATCCGCGGTAATTATGTGCGCAGCTCGAGATAGCATTTCTTTTTTCCCTTTTTCTTTTTTTTTTCCTTTATTCACGGCCATTATTCTCAAGTTATATACTCGCGCGAGAGCCCTTACGATGCCGCGGCGTCGGGCACATTGCATTATTCCTACGAGTATAACAACGCGGCTGGGCGTAAATTTAAACGCGTCGAAATCGAATCGGTCGAAAAATATTATACGTTCGGGATTGCGGGCACATCAGCACGAGAGCACACTCCAGCCTGGACGTCAGCGCGCGTAAATCAGGGAACCCTTCTGCGGCGTCCAAAAAAGGAGATATTAAAATACGATGGGCCCGGCGCGTGCAGAGATACGCACGGCACACGCCCATCGAGACGCACCCGCCATGCCGATCAAAATGCAGCCCACGAGGGCGAATCCGCAAACCGCCGTGGCGCTCGCTCCCCAAATTAGAAAACCGCTATTTTTCGACGGTTTCCCGGAGAGACGGGCGGGCAGACAGAACCGAAATGTTTCACTATCGTGTACGACCGGAACCGATTGATTCGCGGTTTCCGCACGTTCAGCAAATCCGACCTGGAAACTTTATGAAATTGACCGAACTACGCGGTGCAATATTGAAAACTAACGGGGAAAACTCACGTAGCGCATCCTTATTGATTTTGGTCCCAATCGTATTTGTACCTTGCCAGTCTTCGCGATGCGACCGAAAACGTGCGGAAAAAATTCACCTCGAGTATGCCCAAAGGACTGAAACAAGGAGAAAATCGTTAAAAGGGCAAATGTACCGAAGAAGACTCGCTCCTCGCAAGATTTCTCTAGGCTATTTTCAACTCTCTTGAAGTACTGTATGCCGATATTCTCGTTTTCTTTCGATACCCTACGAATATATATATATATATATATATATATATCCCGACACCATCGGTGCTATCGATTCTCCTCTTCACACTCGACATTCGCGTCTCTTGAATATCCCTCCCAAGCTCGTGTATAATTCCTAAATGGCAAATTTCAAGCGGTACCTATATCTAGAGCGCATCCCAGCTCACCTTTCGAGATATCGTCCGATTCAACAGTATCTCCCTTTCTCCAGATTGCACTCGAGGGCAACCTGTGCGAGGACCGGACGCACCTGATGGGTCTTAGCGAGCGAGGCCAGAATTCGTGCATGCCAGAGGGTTAAGGACGCGGCGGGCCACCAACGATAGCCAGGTGGCGGCCGTATTACGAGGCTTACGCAAACCGGCACAAAAACGCGAGCCCGCGGAGGGAAGGAAAGGCGAGTATGCACGTAAGCGACGCGCGAACCGGCCAGGATACATCGATGCCGTGCGACGGCAACAACAACAACAACAACGTCGGCTGCGAGCAGAGGCACACGTTCCAGGTGGGAGGCAGCTGCCAGCCGGCAACACCTGCTCTTCCTCCTTCCTCCTTCATTCTTGAACGACCGGGACCCGTTTCGAGGATCCGAGAGGGCCTTTCTTTCTTCCGACGTGCCTCAAACGAGTCCTCCTCGCCCGTAGGTACTTCGCCAGGGAAGCAAGAGACGTCTTCGCCGCCTCCATGCGGGTGCGCGGCAGGTGCCACGTTTTTCTTGCGCCACCTTCCTCTCGTTATTATTATTAGCGCGCTCCGCTCGGGCGCAGGCCGGCCACGAGACGAAGCCGACACGTGGTTCAACTGTGTTTCCACGTGCTGAAGAATAGAGATGCGTAAGTGCTGGATAGTGCCCGTTAAGAGTTTTTCTAATTTTTTTTTTTTTTATTAAACCGGCTGTTGCGACGACACGAATTTTTGTGATAGACTACAAAGTTTGAAACTCTTGCGTAAGATAAATGGACATCTTAAAAGGGCCGAAGTATTCGGATTTATCGAAAAAATGAGACTGTGTTCGATTGTTTAATATTTTATTAACGCTAGAACTACAGAACCAGTCAAAGTGACTGGTTGGTCGGTTGTTTGAAAAATCGTAGTGCTTTCTAACGATGTATTTTTTGAGGTTTTCTATGGTTTTCGTGCAGTGTTTAGATCATCGTATTGATTCACTGCCATTTCCTTTTACTCTCCCCTCTTTTTTAAAGATTAACGTGGTGTTCTAAAAATTCCCAGAAGGTAGGCAGTAATTCTAGTGTTGAGTAGAATGAATTTAATTAGCATTTTAAGGAACTATTCAAGATTATTTAACCTCAAACGACGCTATAACGAAGGTGAAATCTAAGCATATCTTGTAAGTAATTTCAAGCGTATTGTACTTATCATTGGCTATATGCACTTTCCAAGAAGGCTAATACCATCCGGAAAATCGTTGCTCCACTTTACGTGGTATTGAACGACACAAGTCAGACACCCGACACTTGAAATTCATCGCTATCCTTATGTACCTCGTTGTTTGCAATCTCTAAGAACTATTTCAACGTTATACGGCTTTAGTGGGAAAATCAATATTTCCAATTATTAGATCTTTGCTTTGCGTCGATTTTTTAAGCGAATAACGTTAATTCTAATCAACGATTTCTTTCCTGTATATATAATAAACATAAGGAACAAATATCAATGAAAATAATATTTAACAAAGTATGTAAAATATAACGATAGTTAATCACCGTTTGCCTTCACGATAAACGTTAAATACATCATAACGCCTTTGCCGTCGCGACAGTCAAGATACGATAAGCACGAACGTTATGCAGGCGATCGGATACAGAGTGAAATGCACACGTGTCGATACTGCGCGTACCATAGAAATGCATTCAGCAAGATAAGCGGCGAAGACCATGGCTATTCGCGTCCCCTGGCCATCCTGTTTACGCCGCTCAGCCAGTTACTTACGGCTCGTAATTACGAAATGAATAAAAATAAAAGTTGGAGCTACGACGAGGGGGAAAAAAAAAATACGGCGAAGGAGCGCCGGAATCCTCCAGCGCGCGGGCCTCCGACTCAATTTCTCCGCTGGCTACGAGAAAAAGTGCATTATGCGCCGGCACGCCATGGACCACCGCCGTTTCTTCTTCCACTTTCCTTCGTCTTCCCTCGTCTTCGTCGTGGGGCCGCGATCGTCCCTCCGGTGACACCCTCCCTGTCCCAGCCACGCTATCCTTGCCACGTGGTATGGCGCCGACTGTATAAACGAGCACGCGCCACCACCTGCTCCTTATTATCCCCACTCCGGGCCGTAAAGAGCACCCCTGAGCATCCTGCAACCCTCCGTGCACTCGGGCAACCAACCGACGTTATTTTACGCGGCGTCGTACCTTCGAGCCCGGCCGTGTTTCTCCCGTGCCTCTGAATTTTCTACGTGATCGATAAACATAAAGACGGTATGCCCCAGAGTTACGACATGCACACGCTTTATGTGTCGCGCCCTAAGCGGCGCGACGCGAATATCCGTAATTATTTATGCGTGAAATCGATCAGAATAATAAGAAATTTTGTATCCACGCCCCGGGGAAGTGTTCATGTCTACGATGACAGTTGGTGATACTTAATGTACGTTGGGTTTAAATGTATGTCTATGTAGTTTCTTTTACAGCCTTAGCTTTTTTATGCATCACTGATGGACATCGAGCTTCTTTGCTGTTACTAATTTACGTAAGGTTTATCGTAGGAGTGCAAGAATCTATGCGCGACCGTGTAGCTGAGGCTATGCAAATTCGTGCGTTTCGTTTAAAAGCGACGGAGTATCGCGCGAATGATCCACGATTTTATTAAACCAGTTCGTCGATCGTTGCACGAGGCAGGAGACGTATCCTGTCACGGGAGACGCGTGGCCAGCGAGTAAATGAAAAACACGGCGTCGGAAAAAGGAAAGAGTTTCGAGGGATAGGGCAGAGACTGCGCCGTGGGCCTATTAATTTCATTGTCTTTGTCGCGGAGCGCAGCAGGGGCAAGGGTTGGAATTGCTGCTTGAAATATTCAGCAGTCTGGCCTCGGACTAGGGGCGTCGCGAAGGGAGAGGGTCGGGAATGCAGGGGTGAGTGCCGATCCGTGTTCCACGAAATGGAGACCTTGCGAGACGGCGGCGACTCCCCGCGTGTCTGCAACCCTGAACGGCCGCTCTCTTAATTACCAGGCCCGTAAATACGAGCAATGTGAAATGCGGAAAAAAGGATAATTAATCCTGTGACGATGCGCTAACAACTCCTCACTGACGGCGAGCCGCGGCATCGCCCCCGCGCCGACGCCCTATTAAACTCGCTGAACGCCGATTTGAATCAACGCATCGTATTGACGCGTGTCTGCGAGGCGGCAAGTATAACTCGTATAGAAATTTAGGTACATCATTTACACGTCGCGCTCTTTGAAACGCGAAGCGGTCCCGTCAGCATGACGCGGAAGTACGCCACTGAAGTGGCACGGCAGACAAGGGGTTCGTATTTACACGATACGAGATCCAAGCGCAGACTTGGTCTCTGGATCTTTACGCGTGGCGACACACGCCATAATTGTCACCCATGCGAGAACATCGTATACGCTTATAAAACTTAATACCGAACACGGATTGACGCGAGAGTATACTGTGGCATAGCGTACAAATCCTCCTCGTCGACTTCGATATTCTATTCGTAGTATAAAATCTCAAGCGGTGAGTTCGTTCTTCAGTTTCACGATCTACAACACTGACTATACCCCATCAAATCTGTAACGTATCCGAAAATAAGCTCCTCCGACACTATTAACCGAATAACAGGACAGCAACCATAACCAGTGCTCGCCTTAATCTGGCGTCCTAATACAAAACGAAGTTCCCACGTCGCTTGATCCGCTATACGCGGGTGAAGAAGGAAAGAAGGATGAAGGGCGCCGAGAGCCAGCACTACTGGTAGCGTTTTAACGCTAGAGCCGCGATTTGAGCGATCGAAAGCTCAGCACGGATCGATATTACACCTGGAATACAACCGGAGGTTCTCGCGGTGCAACGATGCAGCCCATAGGCAGCTGGGTCGTAAACCCAGGGCGAGCCGCCGCGGCGAAAGCGTCTGCCTCTTTAGCTCGATGGTTGAAAGAGGAAGTTGCCGCGCGGTGACGGCTGATGAAGCGGGGCAGGAGGGGGGGGGGCGCCGATACCGCGAGAAGGGTGGAAAGAGACACGGGGGATGGTTGCGAATGCCTGGATGCTGATACGATGGGCGCAACGCTCCATCCGGAACCTTCCCTCTCTCTCTCTCTCTCACTCACTCACTCACTCCCTCGCTCTGTCTCACTCCCTCTTCATCTTCCGCGCTTTCCTCCCCTCCGCCCCGGTCTGCTCGTCGCTCTTTCAGCCGCCCTGCCGTCTCCCCATGCGCCCCCTCCCTCGATCTCTACCTACCGATCCCCTGGTTACCTCCTCTCTCTCCCTCTCTCTCTCTCATTCTCTCTCTTTCGCTCTCCTTCCCCTCTTTCACCGTCTCACCGTCCATCCCCTGCGTCCCTTTCGGAGCAGACATAATATCGACAACTGCTACCGCGACCGACTAGTATAAGCCGTATCACGTGATATTTGCGAACGGTACGGACGAGCGGAGAGGAGAATTACGTGTGTAATGCCAGGAATCGGGGCTCGACGAGGCGCGTAATTCATTAATAGGAGAGAAAGGTCAACGAGCAGCTCCAGGATCGATCCAGAAATCGATGGGCCGGCGAACAATGGGATACCAGGAGGAGTCTTACGGATTCCGTACTGCGGGTTTTCCTTTAATCTTCTTTTAGCTACTTTAGCGGCATCCCCTTGTTACACCCGACAAATGCCCGATAAAAGGCAATCATTTTCTCGATTTCCTTCTACAGCGCGCCGCAGCCTGCTCGGATTTCAGGCGGGAGGGCACGGGTACCTTTACATTTGCCAAGCTTCGGGGAGGTTAAGTCTTTTATGCCGTATATACCGTGGGATCGAAGTTACCCGATGTGAAATTAGGATGTAATACGATTTACGGAGCCTGCTGGCTTTCGCTGGTGTCTTGTGTTTTTACGAATTTTTGGTGACGTTCCACTCGGTGGATTTAGGGAAAATTGAAGAAACACCTGGCACCGATTACGATTGTTGGTAATTAATATAGCCAGTAATGGGAATATCGTTGCATCATCGAGTAAAATTAAATTCTTCCCGAAGCGATTGATTAAATCAGAAGATTAAACAGCTAGAGTGATAATCATCAGTTGCGAGCGTGCTGGTCGATCAGCATCGCCTGTTAGCGTAATTACATTATTTAACCTACCTCGGTGGACGTCTCGTTAAATATCTCTTTACGTTTTCAACGCGCCGTTGATATCTAAAATCTATATCGGACTCAACGCGCTGCAACCCAGAACCGGGTTACACCGAATCTGTAATAAAAATCTATTACACTTATTCACCGATTCTATTGTATTACGCGCAGCATCGTTATTTTTAACGTAAGCATACAGTTTTCGCGCGCATCGTTATCTCTCCTTTCAACGATCGCCCACTATCTCTGCCCGTACTTTTTATCGATCGCGAACAAAACCCTCTATCCGTACAATGTATTTTAACGGAAGCTCATCATCGCTTTTTCCCCACGCCCGTAAAATAACTCGCCACATTTATCTATTTCACTCTACACGCTGCAAGAAGAGGGCGCGGTTGGGTGCAGTTCTCTTATTTCGATTTACTTCGCGATAACGCAAGAGCGCGGCAACGCGACGAATTTGTCTCGAGCGCATTATACCTACGGCCGACGAAACTCCAACCTTGCGAATACGTCGACGGGTCACCTTCGAAACACCTTACCAGTCTCCGCTTAATTTCTCGCTTTGTATCTTATCCAGGCTAAAATCTAAATTCTTTTCAAACCCCGGCCAGGCTGGCAAGCATACCTGCGCGGCCTCCATCCCGAATCCAGGCAAAATTATACGAAATCGTACGCCCGATTAGCGACCCCTCCAACGTCGTATCCGGGTACGGACGTGTGCGTGCACGCGCTAATTAATCCCGAATATACGTGAACTGGCGACGCCGGTGGAAGGGTGAAATAATTCACGAGGCCAGTTGCGGAGGGTTCCAAACGGCACCGCTCGCCGCCTACCGCCCCTTCACCACCGCCCTTATCCCCGTTTCAGCGTACGCCCATGATATTTACGAGCAAATCGACCGGTCGTTCGCAGTGAAATTACTCTAATCGATTCGCCGGCAAATAAACAAGAAGAGGAAAAGGAAAAAAGTCTCGGACGTGGGGGAAAAGAACTGGGGGGGGGGGGGCGATGGGCGAGGGTGGCGTGCACTACGACGATTCCGAATGGGATACTTTATAGATAAGATGTTTCCACGTGACGCTACACCCATGTCGGAATTTCGAGGCACGTCTTATCGTATCATTCGCTCTTAACTGAAGATAGACGCAATCCTGGTTCGATTTAAAGATACACTGAGCTAAGAGACTGCAGAAAGAAAAAATAAGAATAAACTGTACGTCTCCTATTCGTTTTGATTGGATAACAGAATTTGAATTAAAAACATTCGTATCTATAACCAAAAAAGATTATATTAAATACCTTCTATGAACGATAACAATAACCGACACGAGGAATAAGGATGCACGATCAACGTTCCGGCCGCTTTAAAGTAAAGCCAAGGCAGGCTTATAAATCACGCGATGCCCGCAGGATCGGTCCTCGATGTCCTGGCGGTAAGCGCGTTAACGGAGCGACGAAGAGGGCGATAAAGAGATCGAGGGGGGGGGGGGGGGGGGGCGGGGGGGGGGGGCCGGGGGCGGGGGCGGGCCCGCCCCCCCCCCCCCCCCCCGGCGGCGGAGGAAGAGAGAGAGAGAGAGAACGAAATAGGGCGAGCGAGAGAGAACCACGTCGCGCTCATTCCGACGCCGGTGCGCTGCTCGCCTCTTTTCTTCGGGAGGACTGCGGTTTTCGGTGCGGATCCGCAAAATAGGACGAGCAACCGTCCTTTCGGGAGCGCACCCGTGCGAGGGAGGGTGAATAAGGAGGGAGAGAGCAAACTTGCCAGGCTGGATGGGGAAGAGGAGGTGGATGAACCGCACGGAGAGGTCGCTGCATGGTGTGAGAAGGGAAAGGGTAGAGGGCCCGCTGGAAGAGTGAGAGAGAGAGAGGGAGAGAGGGGGGGAGAGAGCGAACGTTGGTGGATGGAGGAAGTACGAGGAGGGTGGTCGGGTGGTAAGAAGGGCGAGGGAAAGGGAGAAGGGTCGCGATGTCCTAGGACAGTTACGGGCGGACAATGCAAAACTTTTCCGCGATTATTTCGATGGGCGGCGTGGTGAAATGACAGCGTAAATAAAAGGCGGAATCCCGGACAATACCGATGCAGCCCCTTTTTCCGTCCGAGAGACTGGCGACTGTGTGTAAACAGATCGACGGGGGCGGAAGCGCGGAGGAGTTTTTGGCGGATGACGCGGACGGGCTGCGTAAATATTCGTTAGCAAATATACCCAGGGACCCTGAGTCCGATTAGAAAGCCCGGGCTGCGAACGTTGAACGTGAAAATATGGTGCCTCCGGACACATTTAGTCCGGCAGTCCCGCGGATTTGACGTTCAATTATTGGATTACGTTCGAAATCCTCGATATGACAAAGCCCCGCCATCTCGTCGCTGAAACATTAAACTGCGGCTTAAAACTTTCGGTCATTTACACCTAATGCGCGTGTCCTTTGTTCCCGAAGGTACCGTAAATAGAAGGCTTCGCGTTAGTTAATCCAGTAATCGATGCCGGAGCCGAATAAAACGAATAATCCCTCGTTATACCGCTTTTACACAGTCGGTTCCGCTGCGCTTACATTTTCCGCTTCGTTCAGGGTCGCGGCAAAAAAAAATTAAACCGCGCTTTGGCAGATACAATGGAACGTGTCGTAAAGAATGACGCCTAACACCAGCCATCGGCCCCCTGACGTTCGCGCAGCGCGAGATAATTTTATGCGGAACAACGCATGTCCCTTTAGGGTGTCTATCCCCGAGCTCCGAGGCGACCATGATCTACCAGAAGCGAATTTCTCGTATCCACCCTCTCCCTTCGCTGGGGCCTCGACCGCCTCAAATCCGTGGCGCGCTAATCTGCACGCCTCCCCCCTCCCCTCCCCTCCCCTCCTCCTGCGTAGACTTAAAAACTTTATCTCGGCTATAGGCGGGCGTCCCACTCGATATTCCAATTTTCTCGAAGAACGAGAGCTCGCGTGCACCGGCCGGCCGGCCGGTCGGCCTCTACCCTCGCAGACTTTCCGGGCGGGGGTGCAGCTGCCTGGGAGCAGGATAGAGGAGGTGGATGAACCGAGCGCCGGTCTGCAGAGTTGCACGCACACACGGGCGGGCAGACCAGTGCGTTGGTCGCACCTCTCCCGTTTACGGGGGCCGGGTATGCGGATACGGCAACATAACGCAAAAACATGCGCGCGCGCACGCGATAATGTACATAGAGGCCGACGGTCGAGGTGGTGGTGGTGGTGGTGGTGGTGGCGATGGCGGCGACGGCGGCGGGGGCGAGAATCGGTGTGGTTGCGGAGTGGAAAAGGAGAGATAGAAAGGGAGAGAGAAAGAGAGAGAGAGAGAGAGAGGGAGAGCGTGAGTGAGGAAGAGAGAGAGAGAGAGAGAGAGACAGAGTGAGAAAGAGCGAGAGGAGGAGAAAGGGAGAAAGAGGGACGGAGAGTGGCTGGGTTTCCTGGGTTCGTCGTCATGACGACGAAACCTCCGCTCTGGCAGACCAGACAGAGATTCGCGCCGCCGACGGGAGCGGACACGCGAGTGCTAGGTGGGAAGAGGGTTAGGGATGAACGCGATAGAGCGGCACGGGGGAAGAAGTGGGGTATGCCGAGCGGGAGCGAGAGGGCGCATGCGCGTGCGCGGGAGAGAGAGAGAGAGAGAGAGAGAGATGGAGCGAGGGAGCGAGAGGAAAAGAGACGAAAGGGGAGCAGGAAGGAAGAGAAATCGGATGCCAGGCATGGGGGATGGATGAGAGCGGAGCGAAAGGAAAGCAGGAGTGGAAGAAGGGGAGAAATTCAGAATCACCCCCACTCGAAAACTCCTCCTGTATTTCCAAGCGTCTCTCCTAGCCTGTCCTGCAACCCCCGCTGTCTGGCAGTCGTTTGTTGCACCGAATCCGCCGGACCAGTGAGCCTCAACCTCCGGGATAGAGAAACGTCGGTGCTGGGTGCTTCGACCCCGTACATCGATGAGTTTGTTGCACCCCTGACAGTGGCTCTCCACCTGGCGCTCCTCGGGCCAGACTCGCGGCGAATTATCTCCGTAAAATCGAAACGGGCGTTGCGCTAAGCTCCGCCGTTATTCGTTAAGGGAGGCTCTCAAACTTCCGGGAATTGCACATGGACCTCGCATCCGATCAATGAACCGCTGGGCCACTGGCTCTCGCGGCGACGCGAAGATACGCGGAAAATGGGGACACGAGTAAAGATTGAACGCACTCTCGTTAGATATGATATTATTTATTAATATAATGTATTTCATAATATATGTACATATATGAGTGGGAGTGTATGTATGTATGTATATATATATTTATTTATTCATTTATTTATCTATATATTTATTTATTTATTTATCTTCTTTCGTATCGTTAAACATACGTGAAACCCTGATAGATTGGGATTAGCTGCGTTATTTTGCTCTCGCGTTACTCTCTCGCTCGGTCTTCCTCTCTTTCTCTTTTTCATCCTCTCTACCGCCTCTCTCCCGCTCGCTGTATACTGGCTTCGTATCATACACTCACGTACATTCGCACGCATACGCATACTTTCTTCTCTTCTCCTCCCTTTGGTTTTACGTTTGTATATTTTTTGATGTTTATCCGCGATGAGTACATACACCTGCCTGCGCTGCGATGCCTCGCATACGTATATCGCTTCGGTATCTCTACCTCTCTCGCTCTCTCGCTCTCTCGCTCTCTCGCTCTCTCTCGCTCTCTCTCTCTCGCTCTCTCTCTCTCTCTCTCGCTCTCTCTCTCTCTCTCTCTCTACCTCTCACTCTTTCCTCTCCCTATTTCTCTCTTTCTCTCTCTCGCTCCCCCCCCCCTCTCTCAGACGCATCTCGAATCACGCATACACGCACTGCTTTTACTTAAGTAACAACTTTTTTTAGCGACGGCATGGTCGACGGACCAACCGTCTCGTGGAACACGTTTAACTCGACAAATCATCTCGAGCGGAATTCAGATACACGCCCGAATCGCACGAGTCCGGATCCGCCTAATCTTCGGACTCAGCCGCTGTTCCAACCGGCGGTGCCACATTCGTCATCGAACGAGCGAACATGCGCTCCGCGATAGATTCGATAATGGTGTCCATCCTTGAATTCGCAGCGTCGATCTCGACCTCGATCATTTCCAAACTCGCCGAGAGTGACTCTCCGTCTAAGGGGCATCTTTAATGATTTCTTTTGATACCAAACGACTGCCCTTTGATCGGAATTGCCGCATAATGAACGGAGTCGAGTGCCCTCGGTCTCTCGTCGAGTAATCGATGAAGAAGCACCGCTCGCCGGTCCTGACCTGCCTCTACACTCGCACGATTTGCACGATGTATCCTTTTTTTAGACAGACCCGAATTAATATAATCCAACATCTCCCGCAAAAGTCCGCGCATCCACTTCCTGACAATGACGCGCGAAAAGTGTTTCGATATTGATAAACTGTATACAGCGTGAAATCGATGGACAAATATATCCAACGTTGACGATCTTTTCGAAGAACGGCGAAAGAATAAAAATAATTCAGCTTTATGTTGGAAAAGTACCTTTATATCCAAAGCTCGGTCTTCGTGCTGTTACAAAGACAGATACTTATATTTTCCAAAACGCCGGTCTAATCGTAACCGTGAAAAGAGGAGATCGGCTTTTTCAGATTAGTCTTTCGGAGCAAAAGAGATGCTAATCCAGGTCTGTCGTGAACGTAAGCTCAAACGCGGCTCGTAAATGGAGGAACCCGTGTCCATCTCTTTCGCCTTCCCCGCAAGGATTCCACGGAGATCTTTTCAAATACTTCCTTTCGCCGAGATGTCTGTACAATGGTGATAATATTGCAAAAATAGATTTCTCGCGTGTAAACTTGCGATGTGAGAGCCGGCTAGAAACCTTCATCCCCGGGTTCGACTCCCGAGCCGGGTCCAAGCCCAGGACTTCCTTTGCCGAGACGTGCGTCCGCGTCGGAGCACGCATCCTTAGCTCTTAATAAGAAACACATTTAACCGCCTAGACACGCGCGGTACAGTCTTTGACACTATTACAGACAGACAGCCAGATAGACAGACAGACAGACAGATATAAAACACCGAAGGGGTATAAGGATGCGAGCAGCGCTGAGAAAACATTGATAGGCCCGCGCCGGGCTGCCAAATAATTACGTTGCATTCCAGAGTATTCCGCTACGTTGATGCACGGCGAAGTCAAATTTCGACCTTCGCTGGCAGATACCCGAGAATGCAGTTTACTTGCTCGAGTGTCCTCATTTCGGTTATACGTACCATGCCTCGACATAAAACGCAATGATGCGACGAAGCGAATACATCTGTAATAGGTTACAATGAAGATGTATAAAGGAACGAACGATCTACAAATTTTAATGCCAATCCCTTCATACTTTTTCTATCCGCTGATAAACGTACGCCACATCCATTAACCAAAATCCAAGTATATAAATACTTGATCGAAAAACCATTACAGTGCATGATCGAAATTGATATCCATGTTCAAGCAAGGTACGTTGCACAATAACGATAACAAGGATCGATGTCAGAAATAAAAGTACGCATGACACGTCATCTTAGGAGCGCGTTGCATTTGCCCGACAGCGGCTAATGTCCTTTTCCATAATCGGTAACAGCTCCCAATCGTCAGAATCGCCGCCTGAGCCGTAAAGTCCGCTTACCCCACTCGACGATAGATCGATTCCGCGCCATCGGGATTACGCGTTTATCTTAACGCCAAGTGGAGTAGCCGTACGTGCAATCCTAAACGGAGCACCGGCCAGGCTCTCGATTCGAACGGCATTTTCCGACCGACGTGACGGCCTACGAGAGCTTCGAACACGCTCTCGGCTGTTCCAACGACAAGCACGCCAGGTCTTGACCCGCTCAACTTTCGTCCGCGTATGCACACCCGGCAGGGGCATCCCGTGCCGCGGGTGCAGCTGCACCTAGGGGTCGGCGCCACGTGCCGCAGGTTCAAAGGTCACAGCACGCGCCTCTGGTTGGGATGTTGATGTTATTATCGAACCGTGCCCGGGCGCAGTTGCGTCTGCGGCGAACCTGCATGCACTTGCACTTCGGCCGGTGCACCCGACCCGGGATTCATCGGTTAATCGCACGAGCCGGGGAAATGGATTCGCGATGAAAACGACGAGGACCACCTCGGAAGGAGTATCGAAGAGGGACTCGCGCCTGTTCTTACGCTATGCGCGCGTGCCTTGTCGTTGTCCGCATACATGAATACGCGCGAAGAACTCGAGCGTGAATCGCCCCGGTTCTGTCGTTGGACGCGTCTCGCTCGAAGAACCGTCGAGAGTCTTCCCGCTGAAAAGCCGTCCCTCGAGGTCCGGTTTTTTACTCGCAATTTGGAAATTTGAATTTCACTGGCGCCATGGGAGAAGAGCGATAGGTTCGCAACGCATAGGTTTTGGGGTAGCGCGTAGATCTGTTGGGCGATATCGAATGGACACGCGTCTTCTCCGCTCTCTACCATCGATTTCAATGCGCAAGCGTTACATGGCAGCGAAAGCGAGCTATTGTGCTGGGCACTCATGAATACGAAGTACCATAATAGCGTATGACCGTGATAGTAACGCACCGCTATTAAATCCTGACTCTCCGAAGATGATAATTTATGACAATTATAAGTACCGAAATGAATGTTTCCTTAATCGGCGTATAGTAGATACGGCTCTTAAAAGCCTTTTAAAGAGGCGTCGGTTATGCATAGTCGACTAGGCGAAAATTTTATGGCTACTATAACCTTTTATCCTAGGTAGCTTGCAATTTCTTCCGGCAGATTATATAACCTTTATGATAGCGACGATTTCTTCGCACGTATCCACATATTTTGCATACGTATGCGCACGCGTATATACGTATTGTATTCCGTCGTATATACTTATATGTTATACATCCGATGTACATACCACGCAAAGTATCGGGACGTGCTTACGATAAAAACGTCGACACGGGTATGGAGAATGCATGAATATACATAATACAGAGTTGACGATACCGTGTGTTTGAATCGCTCTAAGTCATCGCGCGTCAACGACAAAGAAGAAAAAATCATCTCCGTTAACGGTCTCGACGATCGATTAGAGATACACCTGCAAATACGGCTCGGAGGAAAATGGAAAAATGTCGCGAGACATTACCATGTCAAAGCTCGATGACTGTATACAGTAAAGCGACGGTGACTTTGACGTATTTTCGGTGTTCTCGACGAACGACGCATATCGATGAATAAAAAAAAAAAGGGAAAAAAAATTGCCAGAAGTGGAAAGCAATTTTCCTTCTGCTGCATCGTATTCCCTTTGTTAATTTCCCCCGACGTACTTGTCTACGCTAATATGTTTCTTTGGTATTTCATCTCTCTAAGAATTCCTAAAGTTCCTTTGATTCTCATAAGCTTACATAATGCACATTTAACACCGTGACCGTGTACATCTTCGATCCGTTTCTTTCGTCCATTATTGTGTATTTTTGCAGTGTGCCGCGTTTTAGGATACCTTGTAGCGTTGGTTTATTGTTTAAAAAATGTTTGGCACTGATTGCGCGACTGTGAATTTCCGTGTCTGTCCGTCTCCCCCTTTGCCCCTCCGCCCGTCCTCTTTCAGCTCATCCACTCGATCCGCATCGCCAACGATCGCCCCCTTCATTAATCTGCTCTACCGTACGATAATTACTCGACGCTGTATTTCGCGCGCGATCACTCCACGCCATCGTTCCTACGGAGATCTCGAAAGAGCGGAAAGAGAGCGAAGGCGGAGGCGAGGGAGAATCCTCGAGCGAGCACCACTGTCTAATTGGAGGGCGGCTCGCGGTGCTCAGGCACGAGCCAAGCTTTCCACTCATATCGCTCCTACTCCCCTCCATTTCCTTCCACCGATACGAACAGTGCTGAGCAAAAGTTTGTCCGTTTAAAATATACTAAAGCCATTTTCGGATTTACCTCCCGCAGAACGAAAGCGGCGAGGAATACGAAAGAACCGTTCCACCTCCCGTCTTTCTTCTTCCGACTTTCGCTCCTCGTAGCTTCCTTAACGCGCACCTGTCGCAACGTTATTCGCTCGGACAGAAGTCTCGCAACGGGGCGAAGCATCTGCTTCTTAACACGTTGACCACCGATCCAGGCTCCGTGAGCTGGCATATGATTCGCTTTCGTACGCGACAATTCCAATGGTGGATGATGCAATTCGAATAACGTTTCTTCCTCTTTCGAAAAAAAAAAAAAAAAAATAAGTATATTGCACTTTGCTAGAAGTCTGTAACTCTACTGGTTAATGATTCTGTTAACACAATTCAATTCGTCTATGTAATACCGATGCAATAAAAGTGAGCGTAAACTTTTAAACGATATCCAGAAACGAATGAACTGATGCGAAAAATGACGAGGAATGGAACAAAATTAGATGTAGTTGATAAATTCTGCACGGCAGTCAACGTGTTAATCGAGACATCCGACCCGATCCGATTCCAAGATCGAGACGTCTGGCTCCTTCCTCGATCATCAATTTCCAACGTCACGTTGCTAGCCTAGAATCAGAAAAATAGTATTTTCCCCGCCGCGCAGATTCGCTCGGTTTCGCCTCCCTCTCGCGAGACTTCGGCACTCGCGAGACCGTCGAGCGTATCCCAACCGATACCAGGGGCTCCATTACGTACTTAAAGCGATAGATTTTCGTTAATGTCAATGAACGACGGGTTAACCGGAATGAAGTGGCGCGTGAGTGATCAAAAGGTAGGGAGTCGGTAAGGTAAAATCTTTCGAGCGAGTTCTCCCACCTGATTGGCCGTTCGGAGCTCTCGTTTCGCTTTTTTTTTTCTTCTTTGGACTCAGGAACTGACGCTTCAAAAAAATATAGATATATTTATCTCATATATATAACGGGTGGGACGAACAAATAGGGGAGCGAACGCAGGCCCTATAGGAAGTGGTTCTCAACCACGTTCCAGCAATTTCCGAGGGACATCTCGTGTCTCTTTCCCGCCTCGCACGACGATAACCGACCTGCCAGTCGAACGGCGATGAAATATTCCTCGTTCTGGGAGAATCAGCGATTCACGGGTATTCTGTGCCGGCATGGGTCGTCGTTCGCCGATTGCGAAGCCTTCCAGTCACTTTACCGGACGCACGTCCTTTCGTGCTTCCCTTTCCGATTCCACGATCCCTCTGTCCTCGGCTCGTCGAACGTCCAGATTCGCCGTTTCACGGGCCCGCTAAGAAATATTTTCCAAAACTAGATTTATCTCTGTTATTATTAATAATTTCTTAAAGTTTCTTATCCCTCCGTTTCCTTTTGTTTCTCTCCTTACTGGGTAGATAGTCTTCTCTGTTAATCTTTTTCTTAAGCCTTAAAGAAATATATACGTATATAATATTTACTTCCGCCGTTAGGGTCACTCTCCCCCTTCTCTTTCTCATCCTTAGTTTCCTCCCTCTGCCTTCTCCACCTCCTCTCTCAGATTGCTTAATCGTAATTTTCTTTCAAATCATAACGTACGACTAAAGCCTTCGCGGAGAGGATATTTAATGTCAGTTTCTCGCGATAATTCAATTCGGACAAGATACCTGTGACTTTATGCGGCGGTGGGTCGATCATGGGGACAGATCAAGGGTAGTGCTATCCTTTGAGGATGCGTGCTTTTACGAGATTTTCGAACAATTTGCCGATATATGGGAGACGAGCGTGCTTTTAGATGAATAAATCTGGCTATAGAATCGAGTTAAAAGGATCGTAAAAACAGGCGTGTGCAACTCGATATCCGTGGATGCGGCGAAGCACGGATACGATCGATCCGGCAATTATAGAAAGAATTCGCGATCGAAACGGAAATTCATCGATCGGTAGAAGAACATTGGAAAATAATAAGAGAACGTGGACAAGCTTCGAAAGAAAAGAGGGATGAACTCTCTTCTCTTAGTCTTTGAGGAGTTAAGGGAATACATTTCATAGTTTTCTCCTTGTGATGTGGATGATTAAGTGATTAATGCTGAGCATTTCGCCCACGAGTAATGGAAAGAACTTCTGGACGATGAAAGAATGCGTATAGTATATTGCTTAAAATTATATTCGTTCGTGTTAGACGAAACGGATAAATATTAATTATTGTTATCCTCCACCAATATATAGATTTATATGTAATATAATACGGGCTACAGAATATATTAATTATATGTTTTATATCTCATATATATATAATGTATAATATTCTATGTATTTATATATGTATAGATTTATATAAATCACTGTGATATAAAGTAATGCAAATTATACGTCTTCTCGTCTCGCAATATACCATCTTTTCATAAATATATATTATATGTATATTTATTTTTTGCCCCTTATAGATTTATGAACTCATATCGTTTTGTTATATGTTATACTTATATCATTCTTTATTTTCATCAAGTGAGTATGCGTATGCGTAATATTCTTCACACGAAATGAGAATGTTCACAATGGGAATACACGCACTTACAAAGCTTGTGGCAATTTAGCACTGCAAATTACATGAGCGTTTGCCTTTGCCCCTCTTCTTCTTCCACCCCCACCCCCCTGCACCGCTCTTTATTCTTCGCCGCAAATAATCTCCTAATTTCCCTTTCTCTTCTCGCCACTTACCAAAGGTATCTGTGCAAGTTCAATGACAATACAATTTTCCTTCCTGCACTTGATTCGTACAGTCCTTTGGTCTCGTCTTCGAATAATTTCAAATACATTGAGCGCAACATCTTCGTTAAAGCCCTCCTCTCGTGAATTTCATTGTCTTTCTTTGCAACTCTCCGTTCGAAACGAGCAATCAGTCTTCTGGGATCACAGAGAGCTTTGATATGGTCTTCCGAATAGTTCCGAAATTTCGTCGAGGGCGCAAGGCCCCTTCGCATCGAGTATCACCGTACGGATAACAGTGTCGCTTCGGTTTGCCGGCACAGGTGGCCGCAAACCGTGCGTAATTCTATGCACAAACGTGATCTCGTGGAGTCGATCACGAGCTCAAAATCCGTTACTGGGAAGACGGTGGCCTTTGATTAAACGTCCACTGATTAACGACCGTGTTAAGAATAGCGCGCGCGATGCATACGTGTCGCGAGGGGATCCGCCTTGATGATCTGACAGAGTTAAAAGCTCGCGTGGTCAGCAGTAACTCGTACGCCCGGTGAGAGAAATAGATTGCGCCGCTTAAGTCGTAATGAAATTAAAAGAAAAGAACTTACAAGGTATTGTAGAAGATAATATATATTTTCTTTCAATATATTATATATCCTACATACATAAAGCAATATATAAATATATAATCGATATACGACACAATCATTCAAATTAACACATATACGTTATTACAGGCAGGATATGCAGTTTTATGCAATTTACGAAGTACCTATGACAACTCGTTAAACTCTCTTACGAGAAATCGATCACTAAGGGATTTTACAAAATATCCGATGCCACGCTCAGACCTACGGCGTATCTCATAAATATACATCATATATGTAATACGTATTAAGTTTAATATACAATTTCCGATAAATTATAAAAATATTACGGCGATGTATTATAATCTGTTCCAGTCTATACCGTATTATGCGTGCAACGTCTCAAATAACGGGAAGCTTAAAAAGAATTGAAACCGCGAAGAGAGGAGCTCGCTGACGGCGCTACCTAACGTTCCTGCGCCGGTTTCGCATGTGCATACCCCGCAATCTACTTCTCTCAGATGCGATTTTCCGCGCTGCGAGTTTTTTTCTTTTTTTTTTCCGCAGCAGAAGTTCGACGAGCCGTCGAAATTCTCCATTGCCGAAATGTCGAAAGGGAAGGAGAGCCCAAGGGAGAAGTGTGAGCGTCTTGAAGGTCCAAGAGCGACGAGGGTCGCCAGGAATCGAGGGAATCGTCCTGAAACGAATGGAGCGCCGGGGAAAGGAGGGTCCTCGCGTGTGAGCTGGCGATCGTGCCTTGAACTTCCGTTAGATCCGACACCATTCCCAACGATCGTGACCTCAAATTCAATTAACCCGGCCCTAAAGCTCTGCTCGTCGCATCCCGCGGCGAAAAAGTATTCGCACCAGGAAGCTCGACGCTGCGGATCCAACCGTGAGTAATCCCCAAAACTCGTTGCTCGTTTAAGATTCGATCACCTAGAGACAATCGTGAGCACAGACAGATTATCTTGGACAAACTCCGATGAGCTATCTTGATCGTGTACCATCGAAAGGTATTCTCGACGCGAATGAGCACCGTGACTTGTAATCAAATTCATGAACAAAGCGCAGCGGTGAGAATTAACGTATCGAGTCTGCCCATTGTCAAGTCCCTCGAGCGATCCAAGACATACAGGCACGATCGTCCGATTTTGCGACACAGGCACCCAACGTTAGTACGACAAAGGGGCGAGAAGAAAGAGCTGGGAGGAAGGAAGGAAGAAGACAAGACTCTCGTTCGCCATCGAGAATAAAGGGGGTTTCGAAAGAGGGATAAACGGGGAATTTATCTCTTCCTCGCGCACCGTTCACGGGACAAAGTATCGCGCATGATCGTCGCTGTAATCATCGTTAATCTCTAACACGCGACATAACACGCATCGTTCATTCGCACAAGAGAATCAGTGTCCTTTGTCTCTTATCATTCGCACATCTCTCGCACCTTAAGTAGCTTCATTTACTTATTGCTTTGAAATTCCATATTGAAGACGCACCGGCTTGCCTAGGAGCCGAGAAAGAACATCCTGGAAAGGGACGCACGGGGAAAGGACGGGCAATCGGGAATGGGTCGAGTTGTTCTTCCTTTTCGGGGGTAATAGGGAACATTTACGGGGAACTCTGTTAGATAGTTAATAGACAATGACATCGTGTAACGTATGTAAAAATTATAGATTATTAGCGTATTAAATGTCGTTAATGTTTATATATGTATGTATCTTTATATAAGTGTATGTACGTGCTCGTAATAAATATCCTTGTATGTTGCGTGTAAGTGTGTGTATGTGTGTGTGTGTGTCGTGTTTGCGTGTGTTTTTCCTGTGCTGCGTTGTGTCCGTGCGCGCGTTTTGTGTCTCTCTTTTTAGGCCTTAATCACTCATTGTGCACTGTACGCGGACAGGAGCACGTAATGCTCGTCAATCCTCGAATGTGCCACCATTGCAAACGGCTCTGATGCCGACCCAAAAACTCGGCGACTCCATTGGAAGGAAAAAAAACTTCCGAGAAATGAGGAAAAGTATGGGCTACCGCTGCTTAGGAAAATCTATCCGTTTCCTGAAAATTTCACCACCCTGTACTCCATTGGAAAATATCGTTATTCAATATTGCTATGAAATGACGCGATTCAAACGGAGAAACTAATCGCGACGTCGTATCGGAAATCAGATCGTACTTAAGCGCTCATTGGTCGATAAGCTCTTGCGAGAAAATCATGGAAACCGGTGCGCCAATTAAAACGGAGGCATCTACCGACGCTTCGATCTCCCGCTTTTCTAGTCCATCGTAAAAATATACCGCGATAGCTCCCCTCGTTTTATAAATAAAGTATAAATCCCGGTGCGCGGCACCGGCCAATTAATAACGGAGTCCCTAGCGATAATGATTAAACGGCGAGGCTAATTGGAGCCGCCCGAATGTGAATCAATCCACGCCGTGGCGGACTACCGAGAACTTTTTGGCTTCGATGAATATCCACGTTTCCGCGCCGGAAGTCCGGAGGAAGCGCGGCATGGAGTTAGTTCGGCGTGAGGATGACGTTGAAAATGCTTTCGTCTTTTTCCCAACGTACCGCAGAACGGGCCGCCGTTACGCTGAATTACCTTTTATTATTTAATTAGTATATCGTCTGGCCTGTATCCTATTAGTGTCTTTACAAAAATATATATATCATTATTTCAGCACTTCGTCTATTGAGAAAACCTATCGTTAAATAATACTTCTCGACATTGGTCCGGACGCGCCAAATAATTCGAACGATGCCAACGAATTGTGCCCCTCGCCGTCCGCGAATGGAGCTTAACGCACGCAAGAACGGTACACTGTGGGTAATATTCGAATGCGTCCCACGCTCGTTAAGATAGACGCTGGGGGTTCGAGTTGCCGTGGATTGATATAGGTACGCACAACCAAGGATCCGTGTCCCGCAAGATTTTCAATCACCTCCCGCGAGAAAAGGACAGGGAGGACAATTTGCGCGTTACTCGCCGGACACAACACGGTGGTCAGTCCCACCTGGACGACGGCCCTTATCATCCGCCTTGCACAGTGTATATAATCGTGTACTCTGTGTATTTTTCCCTTTCGGTCTCTTTATCCTTTTTTCACGTTACGATAATCAGTCGAAAAGCTATGCGCATATTGTAATGTATATGATATACGTATGTAAATAAATATATATATACAGAATAACGTTAAATATATATATATATATATATGTATATATATGTATGTATAATATATAATATTTACTATATATTTATATACGTGTGTGTATATCACTTATCTGCACGAATCAATTGCGTTTAGCCATTACTTTTTAGGTGATTAATGGGAACTGAGTGAGTGAGCGAGCGAGTGACTTGGGAATGATCGAGACCCGTGAGTCTGCTCGGCCTCGGATAGAGTGTCGTCTCGAACGTACCGTTTTTTCTCTACTTCGTACTTCGGCACTTTTTTCCCCATCGCCCTCCCTCTCCTGCTCGTTTACGCACGTGTACGATAATAGACAGTAACACACAACACAGCCGCCGGAGCGATGGTCACTCCGATGGCCTTAGTCCATTATTATAATATGAAATATAATGAATTTCTCCTTAATCGGTATCATGTATTCTCGACGAGACTCACTTGGCTTCCATTGTTCTCCACTTTTGTCGATACACGCAGCCTTACTTAAGATAACTAGGCTATAGGAGTAGTGGGCAGTACGTAATTTTCCTTTTTCCTTCCTCTCATTTTTTTGTTTTTCATTATTATTTTATAGTCCGATCACAGGGCGCATCGCTCGTCGTGGCCATAGTCGTAGCATCTCACTGGAAAATAGTTACTTTCCGCCTTTCCCCGAGATTTCGATGCGGTTGCACGTTCGATAATGCGTACTTATTGATCCTCGGCAAGGAAATACTTCAGCATTCTACGATACGCGGTGCAAAGCTGCCGAGCTGGTTTCGATCGGTAAAACGTTTTCGCGTCGATCTGCTGCGCGCATAAGAAGTCAGCCAGGGTCACAGACTTGATCCGATCCCCGATAGCTGATAACTTGATACACCGCTCTTACGCGTTCAACTAATGCCGATCTAGTGCGCTAAAACCACAGCGATATCGGAAATAGGGAGTTAATGGACCTATCGTTACGAAAATTCCAAGGGAATTAACGAACGGAGGCTCAGCCAATCTTTTTTTTCTTTTTCATATATCTCGTTAAGCTAACCCGAACATTCAGTTCGCTACGTCGCATCGCCGTAATCTGCTTTTACAACACTATTAATCTTTTTATTGCTATGATGCTGCTAACCGACCACTGGAAGGACGTCCCGTAATAATCGTTACACTAATTAAAGACCTAAGGTATCCCGCCTGGCTCGTCGTCTTTCTTAACGATTAAAACACTACACTGATATAAATATACATGGTACTCGTTTACGCCAACTAGGATTTAACTAGATACAGTTCACGTCAGGAATGTTATACGAGCGGATCGATGTTTCTATAATTCGCACTTGGGGTTTTACGGGTAAGGGGATCGGTAGGCTTTACGGAGATACTTTTGGGAGTACGTTACGCGGGTAATATCAATCTGTAATGGCATCGTATCTGCGCGAATACGGTGCATTCGTCGGTAATACTTAATCATCCATTATTATAATATATATATTTATATATCATACACAGAGCGTAGGTATATTATATTTATCGTCATATATATTTAGATTTAAATATTACTTTTAAACTTTTATAACGTTTCATAGATCGAAAAATAAATATAAAAATAAACCGGGCATTTAGGTATTAATATTTTGTATCAATAATTTTTATTCCATTCTTCCTCGCTTCTTCTCTCTTTCTATCTCTTCGCGTATCCTCCGTTGCTTTTCGATCTCGTCTCTGTCACCCCCCCCCCTCTTCTCTTCTTTCCCTCTTTGCTTTCTCCTGATTTCATCGTACCCTTCGGTTCCACTGATCCTCGGCGCAGGTACGCCTCGACGAACGTTTTTTCAGCTTCCCTTCGTCAGATTTCGCGACCGGTTGTCGTTAGTAACTACGCTAGACCTGCGCAAAATTTATCTCGGTCCTCCCGATTTCCTCGTCAAATTATTTTCGCCTCTTTCAAAACATCGTCCCCTCGGAGCTTTAGAGTTTTGTGCGTCCAACGAATGGAGAGAGTTCGACGTTAATTTCTAGGCAGGCGACAATAATATTATACGCTGAATCGTCAGACGAATCTCGTCTATTCGCAGTCACCTTCCTGCACGCTTAATTTCCCGCCTCTCTCGCAAGACCGTTCCAATTAACGATAATAGAGTAGTTAAGGCGCAAATTGCAATTCGAGCCGCCGTAAATATCCAACTTCGAGCTCCATCGTCGCAAGCAGATTTCCCGAATTTTGCGACGCACCACGTGAAAGAATTTCATCTCGGTATCGCGCCAATTCCCTATCGAAGCTCAGGCCTACGATCTCCGGGGCTGAGAAGCGACCACCCCTAGGAACCTCGTCCATCGAGACGCTTAACGCCGGCAATCCCATTCTTAGGTTTGAGCCCAAAGCGAACCACGTATCTAACTTTAATGAGCCACGCGCACCAGTTTATTAATTACGATAGATAAGATTTCTCTTTTGCTTGAGCATTTCGCAACGTTCACGAAAAAGTACAAAATTAATTATTCTTTATCATATTCTCCGTGTCTCTCACTCTCTCTCTCTCTCTCTTTCTCTCTCTCTCTCTTTCTCTCTATTATTATTTTTCTTCGTTTTTTTTTTAAATAATTTTTTTTCCCTCGCGCTCCCGCTCCACCGCCTCCTTCTCCACCTTACGGGGCTGCCTTTAATCAGCTGTTTTCATCCTGGTTTTTTTTTTGTCTCGCTAAATATTACTCTTAATAACACCGCGCGCGTTTCCTCCCGTTATTTCGGACCGCCTACCAATGGGCGACCGGGATCGTAAAATCGCACCGCGCCCTTTAAGACATCACGTAACGTCTCTTGAAACGACTGCGAGTATATGTATATGTATTTGAATCGATACACGTTATGTATAAACGTGTATACCGTGTGTGCTTGTACGTGGTGTCCGAGGCTGCCTTCTGTGTGCGTATGTATGCGTCTCTCCGCATGCATGTCCTACGTATGCGAAGGCGTGTCTCTTTATTACCCGACAGATACAGTAATAATATGCGTGAATGAGGGATACCATTCTAAAAACGCATCGTGTGTAGAGAGAACTATTCCGGCAACTAGAATCGTCACCATGGTTACATCGAAACAAAAATGGCGCCTACCTGCTGCCTACGTCATAATGATAATAAGAATAATAGTAATGGTAATAATAATCGTGATGATAATAATAGCTAATCATAATAATAATATGCGAAGTGTATAAATATCTACGTAATGCGCGTCTTATAATGTAGATACATAATATATTGATTATATATATATATATATATATATATATATACACATATACATATATATATATATTTATCTATAATATATTCTTATAACTGCTTATTCGTAAGTCATCTTTTCGCACCTTTCAGATATCTCTGGCCACACTGCCAGTACTTTTCGAGACTTCCTTTGGCTCTGATTCTCGCAGGCTTGTTTTAAGCAAATGAAATAAATCATGCTCTATAGTGTCAACCGAGGTACGTATAATAGTTGTAAGGTGAATTTCAGGTTACAACTCAGGCAACAAAGGGGTACGACGACGATTTAGAAAAAGCAAAAACTTCTCGTACTTTCTAAGCAGATACCACATTAATTTAGATCGTATATAATTCTTTCAATGAAGGTGGAAATTAAGGTATATAATCGCAGTAACGCTCAGCGATTAATTTGCTTTTTCCATAATCAACGTGTCGGCCATTCGTGCTGTATGATCAGTATATTACAAAGATTAATTACGATGAATTAGAGAAAGTCGATTAATCTTCAGTAGGGTAAGAATGGGAGCGACCCTTCTTCATTTGTTCAGTGCTCGATTGCACCTGTGTGGAAAAGTGCTAATCTATTTTCGTTTCACGATCACATCAATAAAGAGCGTTCCTTCAACCGATCGGTTCGAGCCGGTCGATTGAAACATTTCGTGGTTGTAACCAAATCATTTAATCCTTTCCAGCATAACGGTTTTTCCAACGAACACGCCATACAACTTTAAACGTGTCCATCGCAAGCATACTTTAGTTTCAGCCTTCCAGTCCTATTGAACACTTGAACATCGCATCGAACAATGCTCTTAGAAGAGCCATATGTTCACGAAGCAAGAAGAAAAATAGAGTATAATATGACTCCATTTTAATTAGTAACGCAATAAACTGCTTGAGATTTCTACAAGATCACTGATCGTGATGCAGAACAGTAATAAGCTGATAATAATATATGTCACTGATGAAAAATATATTTTAGTGGAAAGGATTAAAGTAAGATAAAGTTCCCACGATAAACGTATACAGCCGACATTATTCAGTATCCTCTGAGATTTGTTAAGTTCAAGGCTGTAACGATCAGGTCTGATTTATGTCTCCCGCTCATGAGGCGCTGCGATTTTGATTATTGTTGGATTAATATTTCTTCAACTAATAAGTATTATTATAAACTAATTAATCAACAAAATTTTGAAATGGCGTATAATAATATATAAGCTATACATCATTAGTATTATTCGCATTACTATGTTACTCTTGTGAATCGAGAACTTTTGCCGGTTACACGCTGAGAACCGCTACAAGTAATGGGTATTTTCCATCCTTTCCTTGTAAATGCTCATCTCCAAGCGCGTGTTTGAAAACCACGATGAGTTTACACATTGACCAAAAAAAGTACCTAGAAATAATCGGAATGTCGCAGCAATCTACGTGCATACAACGATCCGATGATCGTGAAATTTGTGCAGAATCGTTCCACGAATGCAAGTTTAGGTGAACCTTGAAGAACACCACTCGGATGCACTAATTCCAGGATGTTTCTACAAACGTAATTTATACAGACCCTTGTCTTTTATTTCTATTGGCATAGTAAGTTTTTGCACGAATAAACCTCTGCCGGTTTCATGGCCAGAATAGCCTTGCGATCGACGTTGAGAGTCACTGGCAAGTCGCAAGGGGGTGGCTGGGCAGGGCGTCGCCGCGTCTCCGCGACCCTCACGAGCTATCGACCGAAAGACGAGAGAGAAAGAGAATCGCCGACGGGGAAGAAGAGATAGAGACGGGTAGAAGCCGAGGAAAATAGAAGAAGAAAAAGATAGCGCGGCCGAGAAAAGGGGGAGAAGGAAGGAGAAGCGTAGCATTTGCCAGTCTCACAAAACAGTTATATCCTATACATACCGTTTCCCCACCCCTCAGAGACGTTCCACACCCTGAAAGGAAAATCAAGAGAACGCGATGAAGTTTCAAAAGCGACAGGCCGAATCGATGGCGATCGTCCGGCAAGTGTTTCAACCGAATTCTAACATCCACGCTTTCGATCGTCGACGATGCTCCGCTAGGTGGGAAAATTCCTGCCAAATGTTGGACAGGAATTTCTGGCCATTGAGGAACCACCCTGGTGAACATTTCGGAGAACACGTCGACAACGTAAGAGTGGAGGAATAGAATCCTCGTAGGATCGAATCCGATATGGTAAAGTTCGCAATGTTTAAAGGTGGCGAGAAAAAAAAGAAACATTCGAATACGTTCGACGAATCGTCGAGGGCCACTGTTTTCACGGTCAGAACGGAGAACCGGCCGCGATGTGCGATCGAAAGGAACGTAACGAGAAGTTTGCAACGTAATGCTTTGGACTGTCCGAGAGGTGACACTGGTTACTGGTTTAGCCGAGAGCCCACGGTCATTTTAAGGCTTCGGCCGTGTCGAGGTCCTCAACATCGAGCGCCGCAGAATCGCGCCGTGTGACGCTGACCCGCCACGGCGACCTTGAAAGCAGAGCTTAAACTCCACACCGCGACTGCATTCTAACGATGAACCTCGCGGAGTTGAGAGCGGGAAAAGTTTCGGGAAGAGGAAAAAATTCGAAAAAAAATCAAGCTACCCGATAATCGCGATTGGCCGGATTTTGTCAAAGTCAAAACTCGATCCTCGCGATCGGGGCGAAACCATAAATGCCTCAAATACGCGAATAGCGAACGCGTACCGAACTCCAAATCCGTGGATACACCCACGATCGTCCGATTTCCAGGGAGAATTATTTTAGGAAGCGACTCCTCTCAACGACGCGATCGCGCTGTTCGCTGTTGCATAACAGCCTTCTCGCCTCTCTTCCGGGTTCTCATCTATCTTGGGAAACGCACGGCTTTATTTCCCACCGTGAAACGAGGAAAAGAATCGTGGCATAGTTAAGACCCGAGTACGGCCCTGAGATCGGCCTCGAGGTGGCTGCTAGCCATCTCCCCGTTCCTTGCCCTCCCGCGCTCCATCTTCTTCCCTTTCAACCCCTCACAGCGGAGTGTTCTCTGCGATTTTCCAGCGACGTGTGCCGGCTTACACATATATCAACGCGAGACGCGCGAGAGCGAGCGCCATTCCCGCTATCGATCTACTTGCGGAGCAATGGAGGCTGCCGAGAGTACTAAATCGAGGGTTGGGGGTGGCAAAGAGAGAAAGAGGGAACTCAAGAAGCGAGCGACTGACGGCCGTGCACGACGAGTAGCACAGCTACCGCCTCGTTCCCGTCGAGGGCACCGGTCTATATGTCGGGGCAACTTCAATCGCGTCTACGGGACGTATTCGAATCATCTCCTTCCTTCCCTATCGGTCCTCCGCGATGAACCGAACCGAAGTTACACGGGCGCCGCGGTGTTTTCGACGGATCGGTATCCGCATAATGGCCGTGGTTACACCCTGGCACGGTACCCCGAGGATTCCACGAAGGTTCGCCAATGCGGTCGGCGAACAGCGACTCGATGTCGGGGGATGTTCGTTCGAGCAAGGGGCCTTGTCTTTCGAGGCGCGCTGCTCGCGAAAGCGACGCACGACGGCGGGGGACAATGGTACCGTTTCCTTGACATCCTTCGAGGGTCTAATCTGGCCCATCCCCCTTCGCGTGCCGCGACGAGGCCAGGTGACGCGACTCCCGATTTTAAACGAGCCTAGATCGATGGGCCGGCGCGAAAGCCGACGGAGGAAAGGAAAAAGCGCGACGAATAGGCCGGTGATAATATTTGCAGGAGCGAGCGTGTCGGGGCCGAGGAACGGCAACCTCGCGCCCCGACGCGCCTCCACCATCACGAAGGCGGCATCGACCGCAGCCCCAACGCTGCAATGCGACGTTGCCATCCCAACGGGCAACAGCCCTTGCGGCCAAGGCGCCCCGGGGGCCGACGAGGCACCGACAGATTTTCGCGGCACGCTCCTGTGCCTTAAGCCTGGTCATTGGTCGCCGCGGACACGCGACCGCCAGGGCCGCCCTGTGTGCTTCCAGATATCCACGAGGTCCTAACCCGTTACCTCGACATGCTCGCGCCGGAATTGACTGTCGGAACATTAACGCGCCACTACGTGCACCGTATGTTCTGCAGGAGTTTTTGAGATTCCCCTCGACCGATAGACCAACGATAACTCCGTTAAATTCCATAACGGGGCATCCATCGCGAGCATGAGCAAGATTGAGGACAAATGAACTACGCTTTCGCGATCTGGAAGCTCGGCTCGCCTTGCTCGGCGGTGGGACTCAGCTTGGCGGGACAAGCGGCCATAATGATGGTTAGATTCGATTGGTAACCGGTATTAAGAAGACAATTGATTACGCGCGATTATAAAGCAACGGGTTAATCCTCGTATCATCGGGAGAGACTTTATGGCTGCGGATAAATTTGTTGATTAGGATCGGCCTCTACGATCGCGCCCGGAGACGCTATTTATGAACGCCCGAGCTCGAATAACGCCAATTTATCAATGCGGGCTTGTGTATCGCGCGCCTGAGCTGCTCACTCGCGTGCGAACGCTGCGAACGAGGATCGAGCCCTTGTCGGGATATTGATAGATGTATTTATCGTGGTTCGGTTCTGGTGGGACTTACCGATATGCGTTAAACGAAATAGATTCGCATGAGGTTGGCGTACGTGAATAATTATATAATATGAGGTGTACGAGTAGCGAGTTCCGTGGCGGTCAAAGATTGTGAGCGAGAGAACGAAAACGCGCTGTAGGGAGACGAGTTTGATCGATCCAATGATCGATTCGATGTGAAACGTGTGAGGTAACTGAAGACGTACGCGGTTGACGTAAGCGAGAAAAAGAGTAAGAAGGGTATAAGGAAAAAGAAAGAAATTGATGATCGTAAAAGAGAGAAATTAATTCAGGAGAACCGATGTATACAAGTACATACAAAAGAAAATAAAAAATTAAGAGTCCATATGTAAAAATCACGTAACATTTTATTAAATTTGTTTCCAGTATGTGTATGTATGTGTACGTGTTACTTCTTGGCTCATATTCTTCTTTTTTCTTTCTCTTTAATAAAATATTTGGTACCGCTTTATAGAAATCCTTATATTAGACCACAATATCATTTTCTTTTTCCATTTCGTTCAAAAGATCGCGGATTATCCTTTCGCAGTCCAATTTGATACAAAAAAAACGCGGCATCCTGTCACTTGTTATAATAAAAATAAAGTTCACATCGTATAAAAATAAACGATTTGGAAGTAGGATAATAGCCAAGGAGGATGTCACGATGTTTGTGAATCGACATCCACCGTCTGAGGCTCGCGTGACGTACAGAATATTAGAAATTGCTCTCCACGATATAATATATATAAATATAAAAAATAATTAGACAAAAATATATTACGGGATAAAATATGCATTTCGATAAGTAGTTGGATTGTGTCTTACCGTAAACAATAATCTTTATCGATAGTGATAGTCGCAGACGTTTATAATGACAATTATGTGTTTAATAATCACTATAATAATCGGTAATAATAATATATCGTAAGGACAATAATAAACACAATAGTGATAATAATAATAATGAAATATATATATATCTAAGATATTAATAATTAAAATAGGACAGTCGGGTTGTGCTTGGCATGTGTTTGATTTCTCGTCCATTCTCTCTCGGCATAATTGCTATCGTCATTGCTTCATAATTTAAAAATACGCAGTCATCTATAGATAAATACGAAAAAGCGTATAACGCGGGAAATATTCTGACATATACACGCACGATTAATATATCTCCATCTTATAATTTGAGCTCTCGCCACTTCCTAGAAAACTATAACCGATCAAACACAAAGCTTTAAACAACCGGACAAGAACACAGGGAGGAAAACATAAGTACACGTTATAAGAAAATCATATTATATATTAAAATATTCATAATAATAATAATAATTAATAATAATAATAGTCGTAATATATTATCGCATATCCGTAAAATTACATAAAAAAATATAGAAAATAATAAACTCGCAGCTTCTGTATTTTTCTCTCATTCACCCTCTCCCCGCCCCCACCCTCTCTCTCTCTCTCTCTCTCTCTCTCTCTCTCTCTCTCTCTCTCTCACTTTCTCACAACCTTTCTCTCCCCCCTCTCTCTCTCTCTCTCTTTCTTTCTCGCTCTCTCGCGCTCTCTCCCTACCATTCACGTTCCCTTTCACACACCCTATCTCTCCTGTCCGCATCCGTCTTTCTCTCCTCCCACTTCCACACCCTCGATACATCCGCCCATCTTAATTTCTTTCTCCCAGTCTCGCGCCCGCACCAGTGGCTACTGTTACAGCTATGCATATATAATCGATAATAGCAGTAATTATACTTTATACCAGATACGCGCACGTACGCGCGCGTGTACGTTCGCGTAGGCGCGCGTACACGTGCCTACAACGCCGATGTGTGTTCCGCGTATACGTGTACTACGCGTGTCCGTGTTAGAGAGTCGTCGTTAACGCGCACGTTCGAGTTCGCCTTCGAGATGGTGAGTTTAAGAAGCATCGGTAGTATTCGGTAATCAACGGCGACCGCGCGCTACCACGAGCGATTCCGCGAGAACAACGCGCATCGTTCGCGCCGGATCGTTTCGGGAAAGACGAAGAGAGAGAGAGTTCCCGAGACGCGACGAGGCATCGACACGCCGCTATCCGCTCTGCGCCAATGTCACGGACCTTGGCGGGGATCGGGTAGCTAACCCGAATCGCCGTTAGGACCTGGTCGACAGAGGTGCAAAGTCCACACCGCGGTGCACCAGGTTGCAGTGTAGTATTATTGCTGGTTCGGTTAATCACCATTACCAAAGTAATTATAGCTATCGTCGGAGCCTGGCAACCGTATACCGCGGCTGGATAACAGCGGTCGACGCGCTTCGCCCTTGGAGACCTTCCTCTTCTTCCCCCACGATCCCCCGGAGGCCCTGCCCAAGGCAGGCCCCCCTTGCGACATCATAATGCCCAAACGTGTTTCACCGAGCGCCCGTGAACTCGGCACCGGCATTTCTCTCCGAGCCCCAAACGGCCAGGGAGTAAAACTACCCGCGGTGGAGATCGCGGCCCGAGGACGACGACGAGGACGATGACGAGGACGACGACGGCGGAGAAGAAAAGGGGAAAAGGGAGGAGAGAGGGGAATGAGAGGTAGAGAAGAGACGCGCGAATCTCACGCGACGTACGAGAAAAATACGGGGTTGCCGGGCCGGCTCGGGGACAGAGCGGCCCTCTTGCTCCTTTTTCCCTCCCGGAATGGCCAGGGCACCGGAGCGGGGACGAGAAAGAAAGAGTAGGAGGCGGATCGGTGCAGGGAGGACAGCGACGCAGCTGGCGAAAGAAACGGGGAGAAGGGGCGAAACAACGGAAGCTGAGCCCGGTACGCGGCACGCGATGTGAGCGACACGTCGACTTCGCGTTTCGCCGATTCCTTGGCCATCCTTCCTTCTAATTTCGCCCACCGACGGCGGCCATGGCTCTTTCACTCGATTTCCGGAGAGGGGGCCGTAAGTGACGGTTGCGAGCGCAAGGCGAGAATAAATTACGCGCAAACGGAATCGAAAAGTACGGAGAGAAAAGTAAGCGCATTCCGATATCTCATCCCTCGCGCCGGCTCTCTCTCTCTCTCTCTCCCCGAGCCCGATGGAGATTGAGTGTCGCTGCCGAGGAAAGACGCGGCGCCAGCCATCCGCGTTATTTCCGTTTTAAAGGTCCCCGCGAATCGAAGAACCTCTGCTGGCCGGCGTCGCTCTCCGGCGCAGACCTTCCCAGCGGTAATGTCGACGAGCATTGGTGCGTTAATGATAATATTGATAAATACGATGAGAATGATAAAATATCAAATATAAAATATCTCCGCTACATATATTAAGGTTCTCGTTTTAGCCTTTTCTTTATCTCTCTTCCTTCGTATCCCGCCCGTCGGCTCGCGGGGGATCTCGAAAGGACAGTAAGCACAACATCAAATATATATAATATAATCGTAATCGTAATCATAATAATGCGATAACTCTAATAATGCGTCGCACCTCCGCGTGCGTTCGCGAAGCAAACGCCGGGGGGGTGCCTTAGGAGAATTTCCAACTTCCCCGCTCGTCGTCCCCATCCCGTCCTTCGCTCATCCGCCCCCCGTCCTAATCGCCCCTTTTTGTCTTTTCGTTATGTCAGTCGGAATTGTCGATTACACCCGGTACGCGTCCATCCGATTCCAGCCTGCGTGATTTTTTCCCCATCGTCTACTTTTATCTCACTATGTTCCGATCGGCTCGCAGTTTATCTCGCACGCACGCTGTCTCACATCAGTCTCCTGGGTCGTCGCCCGTCACCTCGGAGGGCCAAGAGATATATATTCCTTCGAGCTTCAGTACTACACGACAATAGTAGTAATAATTAAT
Organism: Ampulex compressa; assembly: GCA_038496175.1. NCBI lineage: Eukaryota > Metazoa > Arthropoda > Insecta > Hymenoptera > Ampulicidae > Ampulex > Ampulex compressa. Next base: position 123,192 of record JBCFXI010000530.1, read on the forward strand.
AATAATAATTAGTTAGCATAATAATATACATATATATATATATCATTTTTTTTTTCGAAATACTGATTATCTAATCTCGGGGCGGTTGCTTTCCTCGGATCGTGCCGCGTGAAACTAAGCGGTGATTCAGATTCGCACGCACAATGTCCACCGTACACCCCTCCCCTATTGCCTAAATTTGCTTCTTCTCTAAGAAAAAAAGCGTGAATACTCCGCGTCGTACAGGAAAGAAGGGCTGGCGCCTCTTCCTTCTCCCACGTACGCTTTCGTTGCTATCTTCTAGTTTTCTACAGAATCATCGTGCCATCGATGCGTAATAACGACTCGATGCCCATATAAACATATGCGGTGCAGCACCTAGAATTTCACAATAATTTATCATACATAAACTTAACTAAAAGACGAGCAAAGAGAAAAAAAAAAGGAAAAAAAAAAACAAGAATACTGTATATTTGCACAGCGAGAAAACCGAAACGGCGATAGCACGCCAGTATTTGGCTACAATTTTACAATTATAGGAACACGTGGTAAAAAACCAGGAAAGAAAGAAGAACCGAGATCAATAAACCGAAAGGTACAACGAATGTTGCATGCCGCCGATGCCATGTCCGTTAAACTTCCAAAATCGTCGCCAGCTCCGTACGAAAGCTTCGATCGATCGCGATGCAAGACTCGAGAAGAATGCGAATCCCGTGCAAAGGGGGCCTGAAATTCGTTCGTTTCTGAGATCGAGTTTGTGGGCTGACAGCTAAACGTAGTCCCAGCAGGAAGGTGCCTCGCGCAGTGCCTCTCGCCATTAACCGGATCGGCCGTATCGTTCTCGTTAACACGCTTCGCGTCACATGGGCCACTTTTGACCCGAGCCAGCCGAACCCTTTGTTCGGACTACTCGTAAACTCCGCCGTCGAAGCAAGTCCCGAAAGGCGACTCGCCGATGACTCACGCGGCGTGAGTAGAAAGTCGGGTGAAATTTTCAGTGACACGGATCGCGTTAGCGTCACTCGTGGCCCGATCACGAACACGCGAGCTTCTTCGAGGTCGTTTGGGTTCGAGGGTACGTCCCCCGGTCGGTCGCTCCAAGGGAGCCCGCTTTTCCAGGGAACCACGGTGGGCGCTCGTCATGGTCTTCGTCAGGGATCGTCCCGGTGATTCACACCGGAGGATTATCCACCTGCGTGGCGGGCAGTGACACGGAGTACTGAGAATGCCGTCTCGTACGCGGTAAGATCCGCGAGGAACGTGCTTCGGCGATCGTCGAAGGGGGTGGAGGGCTGGGAGGGAGGGCACTCGCGAGGCGAACTCCCGCGCGGCAGGTTGCGTATGCGAGTGCGCGTATATTTATACATCCCGACGCGGTTTGCCAAACTCGCGGACGACGGGTTGGTTCGTCCTTTAAGATAATTAAGTAGAAGAGTAAGTAATGGGGCAAGCGATTACGCGGTTGCACGCTCGAGGGCGGCCCTCCGGGCTTCGGCCCGTGAGAAGCTCGGTCGGGAGCCTCCGCGGCGCGCCCTCGGGCGGGCGGCCTTACGCGATAGTCGCGCTTTACGAACGTACGTACGTATGCGTTCATGCATATAAAATTTATAATATATGTATATAATATATTAGATATTCAAACTTTCTCACTCATAATCCAATCACTATCCAGATCGTCGGTCGACAGCCCGCACGGGGCGTGAAAGCAAAGGCGAAGAAGAGAAGCGACGAAATGATCTCGAATAAATCGTAAGGAGAACCGAGGTGTCTCGAGGCGAGAATGGAAGAAAAAAAGGAAAAGAGCCGCCTCCCCGTGCCGAATAGAGAGCGATGCATGCGTGCGTTTCGTGAATCCGGCGAGCGTGGAGAGAAGGGCGAGTGCTCGAGATGCAACCGCGAGATGCATCGCGAGCTGAAAGAAAGTAAAGAAGGTGGGATCGTTCCGTCGAGAACCTCGCGCGATACTCGGGACTATGCGATCCGCTGCGCACAAGCAAAAACTACGTTAAATATATATATATTATACATGGACCAATAATGATAATAATCGCAATAATAATGACAATAATATTAATAATAATAATCGAATATACCTATTCAATAGAATATAATAATATAGTAAATAGAGTCAAATTAAGCAACGATCATCTATTCCTCTCTCTTTCTCTCTTCTCTCTATACATATATATATTTATTTATATATATCTCTATATACGCTTCGATATACCTATATTTAAATCATCATCTGCTTTTCATTAAATTCCCTTATTATTCTGCCATCTACTAACGCCTATAATCTCCCTTACGTTTAGTTATTATTCTTTGAGATATGTATCGTCGTGTGGGTGTATGTGCTCTCACATTTTTAATCTTACGTACTTCTTTTTCCCCTTTATCCGCCTCGTCGTCGCTCTTAACCTTGCCAGGGGGGGTGGGTGGGTGGGGGGGTCGCAAATCAAACCCGAAAGGGGCTCGGCGCGTCCTTCGAGCATTCCCTTTTTCGCGTTACCTTCTCCATCAAACGTCTCCCTCCTTCGCTAATCTAAACTCTTCTAAGCCTAACACACGATAAACCGTCCTTTTCGTTTTCAGCGTCATCCGATCTTCCCGGTCTGCGTCTACCGAACCTGGCTCTCTTCGTTATCATCCATCCCGCCTTCCATCATTCTACGTCGCGGAGCGTGTCGTACGTTTTTCTTGCAAAGGCCGTTTTTGCGTGTATGTCCTCGTGTATACGTCCGTGTATGTCCATACATTCTTTGCGCACGTCTGTGTAGGTGTACTGGTGCATGTGTGTACGCGTTGTGTACGGTGTTCGCGTGTCCTCTCTAACTATGTAACGTCCATAATACATGTGTCATCCGCGTGCAGTTCTTCTTACAACTTGCTTCGCACTTATATTTTTTTTTTTTGTTTACGAAAATGGCAGTTATCGGTCACAGCCAATGGCTATTAATAATCATTAAACTTTACGTTTTAATAAGTTACGATTATTTAACCTTAGTTACGACACTTCACGTTAATTAAATACTTATAGAATGCGCTATGCCTCGGCTAATCTCGCGTGCGTACGTCGATGATCTGCGTATCGAGATGAATGCGATCGAGCGATACCGTAGGTGTTTCGTTTCGCGTGGAGAAGGCGCATCGGATAGGATGAACGATGAGGAAACGCGGCTCGTATCCGAAAGTGTTTCCAGGTTTCGTTGCCACTGAGGCCTGTAACGCCGAAAATACATAGAGTACGACCGTCGTGTGCCTGTAATCGCGAGCGGCCACGATTTGGCCGCGCCGAACGAAGCTGAAAAGCGTTGGGCCACGCGCTCTCTCACGCCTTCTACCCAACAGCGTCCTCTACGGTGCTAACTGAACGATTATGCTGTATGCGAATGCAATTACCGGTGCGTGCTTTAGCCCTTAGCTAAAAAAGACTTTCCCGGTGAACAAGTAGACTTTTGATTTACGTATGGCACTATAAATAACGCGCAAATTCATCTCTTTCTCTTTCCCTCTGACTTTCTCACGTTATTCTCTCTTTCTCTCTCTTTCTCACTCCCTCTCTCTCCCTCTCTCTAACTTACACACGGATTCTCTCTCTCTCTCTCTCTCTCTCTCTCTCTCTCTTTCTCTGTCTCTCTCTCTCTCTCTCTTCTAATTCCGATGTCTGCTGTCAAAAGAAAAACGTGGATTGCGCAAGGACGCGATAAACATCGTTTGTGTCTCGCTTTAATCCTAACCGATGATACAATCATTGCGGCGAAACTGATGTAATCGGCGAATAAACAACACGGTTCGCGCTGTTACTCTGTGCGATGCAAGTGGCCCGATGCTGGGATTATACCTGAACGATGATATAGCGTGTTGAGCAAGACATTATCCCCGGAAGGAATGAAACGAATGTCGGAAACAGGATGTGAGTATACGCCGACCGTTCCTGAGAAGTACTACGCCGTGACGGAGAGAACCGACCGGATTCTCGCGGAGATCTCCAATTCGAAAGGTCTTCGTCCGATTCGATTCCAGGGCAGTACTTCGCGTTGATCGCCGCGGCGATCTCGCGAATCTCCCATCAAGGTACGTTCGCGTGGATGGCACGACTAGAGCAATGAAAGTTCGAAGCGACAGAGATCGTGGTGACGTTATCGATGGGAGGATGACCGAAGACGTGCCTGGGACGTACACGCGTAATGACGAGCGTGACAACGATGACGCCTACTCCGCGATATGTCAGAACCTCGGCCAAAGTGAAGGCGATCGTACTGATAATCGGTTAAGTATCATCCAGTAGAATTGTGCCAAAGTCTAGCGGAGGTTCTTGACAACCTTTGTGCACCGATCCGTACCGGTTCGTGCCCGAAGCTCCGTGCATTGATTTCGTGAACTACCATGACTTTACCCGACGATAAACGACGGTAACGATGCGGGACGTTTTCGGGAAGACTGTACAACGATAGATGGGCGATCCGTGAGCGAGCAAAGTGCCACGAGGGCCGCCTCGCGGAGCTAGGATACGCGTGACGGGGTTAATGTTCATGGATGTCGAAGCTGAATCGTTCGTTATTTATTTCGAAATACGCGAATGCCTTGTCGGAGAGAGTGTATTTTTTCATATAAACGCGACTATGAATTTATGAGAGTAGAAAGCCGGTATACATTCGGTCGTTCGAGCCTGTGAAGGAATCAGGGTTATCCTTTGCCGCTCATCGACGTTACGGACGCCTAAACGAAGCCACTTGCCTATCCTCCGTACCCCCTTTCCCCGAATAATCCATTGCCCCAGCTGAATGCCGAGTTCCAAGTTCGTTCGCTAGCTTCTACGCGTTGATGCCACGTTCCGAGTTCTGGCAACCGCCCTTTTTTCCCTCTGTTCAATTCTCTCTCTCTCTCTCTCTCACGCACGCACAACACACACATTCGCTCACTCGCTCACTCTCTCTCTGTTTCTTCCCTTTCTCTCTTGGCGCGCGCACCTCCCACATTTATGGTATCGTCTTTTTAGATTTTTTTTCAACTTTTCTTGCTAATCTTACACACGGGGCCTTCACACATAAAAATCTGCTTTCATTCTCCTCATTTTGCACGGGCGCACACAAAATATTTTTTCGTAGATTAATAGATATATATATATAGATTACTAGCATTTTTTTACTCTCTGGGTTGCATAATTACTGTTATATACGTATATACACGCGTATGTGACCGCAATACGCGCTTAACGCTCGTTCCGCGAACGTACGTTACACGCGTCTGTGCGGTACCAATGCGCACGTATCGAAAGGAAATTTTCGTTTGCAACGTGTCTCTCTAAAAACTGTCACGACCCTATCCCTCACACCTACGTCGCGTTCCCTTTTCCTTTCCCTCCTCTCCACCCCCTCGTACCTCCCCTGATCTCCAACTGTGAGAATCAGATCAGACTTATACAGCGAAGTGAATGACAGATTATCTGGCATGATCTACATATGTATGTACGCGCACACGCCGACCGCTATTTATCACGGCGGCGCGCCCCGTATGTCGGAACGTAGATGCTAAAGAGAATACCTATAAATATAGTTTATGTGTATATATATATAATAAAAAAATATATATATGTTTATGTCATCACCGTACTTTTTACGCATCTTTTTTTCCTCATTTATACTTAACATAGAAAAAATATAGAATTTACTTTGCCTCGAACTTAAATATAATAAACCTCTCTCTACCGAGCGACGATTATAATATATAAATATACGTCTTGTATGTGTCTATGTGTGCGCGTGTGTGGGTATAGGGTGCACGTGGAATTGTGTCTCAGTGTGTGTACGTGAGTGGCGTTTCAATATAGTAACAAGTAATAATATATCAATACGCCCGCGTAATTCTACGCGTACCTGTTTCAGATGGCGTGCTCGCGTGTTCATATACGTATGCGTGTGTGAGTGTGTGTCCATGTCCATGAGTGACGTATACGCGAGTTCGTATGAGCATGAGTATCCGTGTATCTGCGTGTGTGTCTGCTTTAATGTGACTGTGATAAGAACGCGCCAGAAGGAAGAGTCTAGAACGAAGAGAACGACACAGGAAAGGGACTCGAATACGAGAAACAAAACACACGACGAACAAAGACAACTTACGAAATAAAAATAAAGAACGGAGGTTTAAGTCTGGCTCAGAAACTACCGAAACACCTGCCATACAGAGCTGCGGCTCGAGCGATCGAAAAAATATCCTCTCTCTCTTCCACCATCCGTCACCGCTGGATGATGTAATACGTATTATAATATACCTCGGCTTGTTCGGAGCTGCGACTTGAGCATATCTTCATTTAAAAATGGCAACGTTTGACAAGAAGTTTCGACGATAAAGAAAAACAATAGAAATATTCGCGAACGACAACGGAGAAAGGAATCTGGAACTCGAAATCGAAATAACAGTAAATACAACAACGCCGGCACGAGCGTGACGGCGCATCCCTCTGCTTAATGGCTACTAGTTTCGTATTCGGTTTTTGCTAAGAATCCCACAAAAAAAAAAGCGGCACAACGTACTCTTGTATCCGAGTCCAACAAGTTCGTTGGTCCGGCTTTTTCCCCCTGAAACGTGGTTATACGAATAGTAACGAGACTTTTTCCGTTAAAAATAAATGGAACACAGAAGAACATAGAGACACGTACCGGGCTCCCTCTCGTGCCCTGGAGGGTGGGACGCCACAGTGTCTAACCCTCGTGCAAGGCGAGACTTCGAGCTTTGTCGCCCCCGAGATCGCGAGGCTTGCCCGCGACGCCTCGAAGGAAGGACGACGGTGTGCCAAGAAAAGAATAAAAAGCGAGATCGCCCTTCCTCTGTCAAAGTCCTCCTTGAGAGGGAGCGGTAGAGTGACATGTATATGTAGATATATATATATATAGCATCCGATATACATCTATGTAATATAATGCAATATAATATAATTATGCCTTTTCAAAGAAAAGCTACGTGTGGGTCGTCGATCCCTACGTGTAAGGTTGATCGTTTAGTCCTTCTTTGAAAGAGTTAGTTATTACTCGGTTATTATTAGCTGAAGAATACAATTACGGAAGCTGGGCCGCGCGTGGGTCAGGCTTCCTGTTGTTCTTTCATCGCGAAGCGTACACGCAGCCCCTCGGTGGGTCATCTTGAATTTTTGTTTCCTCCATACCGCCCACCTTTTTTAAATTACCTCTTTTTATCGGCGATTTCGGCTCAACCACCCGTCGTCCCATCGGCGAAACGCGCGAAAAATACAAAATCTAAATCTCCTCGATAAAATATCATCCTCCCCTTTTCTTCCTCAGCGGTCGTGACATAGTATGTGTATACATACATATATATGTACATATATATATATACATATATATATACACAGACACATATATATATATAACATACAGTATATATTATTATTAATGTTATTATTATTTCAATTGCTATGTCGCATATATAAAGGTAAGATAATACTCTAGTAGCGAGGGAGGCCGGGTGGGACGAGTACGCCATGCGCTATCATCTACGTAGTTTTTCGACAAACCGAGGGGCACGCGACTCTCGCCCTCTGTCTCTTCCCTTATGCATCTTGTGTTGCGTGAGATCGGCTATCGGTGTACGCGTGTGACTTATGTTCGTATAGATATTTCTCTGTAATCTTCAGTGCCGCACTCGCGACTAGCTCGCAGGTTTGGCAGGTCACTGTGCACCGGGCTTTGACCGTACTCTGCTAGAAATGATTTTCATCCATATCGTATTTTTCCGTATTCATAAAAGAGAAACTTAGCCGGGAATATAGTTTGCTGTAACTGAACGCCGTTTGGCCAAGCTACGTAAAGCGCCCCCGGTGTACAATTTACCTGTCGCAAAACGACCGAATGATCGATGCATCGAGAACTTTCGTTTAGCATCTAGGCTTGTCTTAATGCGCGCTTAATCACCCGCTCTCCTCCGCCAGGTTAATCCAGCAGGTAGTATCACCAGTTTGAAAATAAATTTAAAAGGTAAACGTCTCGCAAAAAGTAGCGGCTTTTTTTTTCCCTGCGTTCGTGCTGTTGCGCAATGCTATCCGTTGTTGATGCGTCGTCATTATCGACTTTGCAATGTATAATTATACGAGCATAGAGGACGAGGCATGACGTAAAGACCGAGTAAACGACTCTAACCAAAGGGAAATTAGACCGATCGAGGTAATAAGTCGAGTCAAAGATCGCACATTTTTCCAACTTTCTACCCTCGGTACAGTATTGAATAAACTCTCTTTTTTCTTCCTCCAAAGTTCCGGATAAAAAGAAAAACCACGATAATTTATTTCGCGAATTCAGGAAACGCGTATCAGGAGAAATACGAAACTTAGAGGCGCATCGAAGAAACACATCCTTGTACAGCGTCTGTATATTGCCATGATATTAAGAATATATATTTATTGGTCGTTCATATTAAAAAAGCAAATGCTCCGTTAAGCTGCGCTACAAAATTTAAATTCTAATCCTAACGCGTTTAACTACACATACGTACCCACCCCCCCACCCTCCCCCTACCCCCTTACCCTAAGAAATCGCGATCTAAGCGATCATCATTATGCATCTCTCTAATCGCTCCACGGCCAAGCGATTCAAGTAATACCTGCATCATGGAAAAATTCTCAACGAAGAACACCGCTCCGAAGGCCCCTCTAAGTTTCGATCCCTCCCACGGCCATTTCGACTCGAATAAAACACGGATAAAATCGAGAAAGGAAAACGCAGAGATTCAAGTGCAATAAAAACAATAGCCAATCAACGTGCCTGCCGTGAGCCGTGGTCCAGTCGTCAAGCGTTCAAGCTCGAATCAACCGCGATATTCCCCGTACAAAGTACATACGACAAGTAGCGTCTCGGTGATCAGCAGTCTCGCTACTAAAACGAAATCGAGCAGAGTACAGGGCCTTTACCAGTGACTCGTAGGCGTCCCTCGAGCGACCAAGCCCGTGCGAGTTCCTTTTGACGCCTTACCGCCGTCCTCCCGATCTCTCTCTCTCTCTCTCTCTCTCTCTCTCTCTCTCTCTTTCGGAGCAAAGGAGCACCGATAAATGCGATCGCCAACCTGCGAGCGTGAGCTACGTCTCGAGGGACAAGAGGTGACGATGACGGTGGATGAGTATGTTTCTCTCTCTTTCTCTCTCTATATATATATCTCGTAGAACTTAAAAGCTGGCTTCGTTGTATCCGGTCGGCGGGAACGATGCGACAAGAACGTCGGAGCATTCCCGGCGCATAGAAGAGGTTATTGGCAGCAGTGGAATTGAGACATTGTGCGCATCCGATCCTTCGGCAGCGCCGCGGCTCGGTGCCCGCGGCGCGACGAACGGCGGGCGCAAGCTGTACGGAAAATTCGGGGGACGTTATCCGACGTCGTTGTTCCTGGGTGAGCCGCCAAGGTCGAGGAGCAATTATGGTGGATCGGTGTAGCCGCTGCACCAGGTGTCGCGACGCGGGGCGCCTGAGGCGGCACTCGGGCTTAGGAGAAGATACGAAGCGCCTGGAGGACAGGCCTGGAGCAGACCGGACAGCTCGGATCGGAGCTTTCGCATACTCGATTGCCGCAGTCCAGACAGAAGTGATTGTGTCCACAGGGTACGAGGGCGGCGGTGACCTCCTTGTCGCCGCAGACGACGCACTCCCGCCGTGCGCCGCCCAGAAGCGAGTCCGTGGGTGATGCTGGACTCGCCGACGCCGGTGGTGACGGCCTCGAAGGCAGCGCGACGCCGGGGAAGGACCAGATCGAAGAGGCGGAGGCGGCCTGGGACTCGAAGGACGGCGACTCGCCAAGACCCTCGTCCCTCTCGATTCCGGCGCCCCAGATCGCCACGAGGTCGTTAAGTCCGGGTGCTCCCGAACTGCTGGACGAGCTGCTGCAACTGCCGCTGCTGGAGAATGCGCCGCTCGAGCCGTTCGAGCCGTTCGAGCCCGGCGGGTCGAGGCAGCCCAGGATCGAGCCCAGCCCACCGCGACAGAGGACGCTCAGGAGTTCGGATTCGTCGAGGTTGGATCCCGTGCCGGTTCTCAGGGCGATGTGGGCCTCTATTTCGCGCCTCGCAGCCTCGACGCTCTCCGGCAGGCCCGTGACCTCGAACACGGGCTCCTTGTCGCGACTAGGCGTCACTATGTAGGTGTGCGTTTGATGCTGAATCCTCTTGATGGTCGCGCCCTTCGGTCCTACGACCAGACCGACCACTCTATACGGTACTCGTACCTGGATCGTCACGTGGCCCGGAACGGACGCCGGTGGTCCAGGTGGTGCGCCAAGCAGAGCTCCCAGGGAGCTCTTGCGCGATGCACGAATCTGAGAGAAATGCTCGGCGGCCGAGAGTATCTCGCGCTTTGCGCGAGCCACGTCTTCCTTGCGGCCTGTTACGACGAACACCGGCTCCTCGCCGCGTACAGGCGTCTTTATGTAGGTGTTTGTCTTTGCCCGGAGTGCCTTGATCTTGCAGCCTGGAAACAGAGAAAGGTGGCTGTGAGTGCGGCGTGTTCAACCTGCGCCTTAACGGATATAGGAAGGGTGCAACGTTCTTTACTAATACCGAGCTTCGAGTATGCGAGTCTGATCCTATTAATATAACAGACTTTTACATTATGGAGCGCGGAACGCGCGGAGCGTATCGAGCGGTAGACTTTGGCGAGTGTACTTTTGGTCGATCATCGCTGTACAATTATCGCGCCCAGATTATGGGCGGTATTGTGACAAACCGCTCTACCGTTCCCGCGGATAATCAAGGCCCGACCTTGCGGCAAACGTCAATACGGACCTCGGACAAAGAAGTCTCTCTGGTAGCGCGATTGTTCGCGCGAGATGTGCAAATTGAGGACGCTTGAAAATACGTAGCATAATGGAAAGGGGGAGATTCTCGAAACGGTGGAACGCCAACGAGAAGGAAAATGTTGGAAGGCAGAGCATGAGAGAGAGAGAGAGAGAGAGAGAGAGAGAGAGAGAGAGAGAGAGAGAGAGAGAAGGAGAGAGAACAGAGTGCAGGAAACTGGAAGGAAGGAGGTCCCGACCTGGTCTGGTCCACGGTCTCGCAGACTCTCTGGCCTTGAGCTGGCGCAATGCTAGCAATGCAGGTGAACAACTCCTCTCTCTTTCCTTCTTTCGCTCTCCCGTTCCTGCCACCACTCTCCTTCCTTCTCCGTCTCGCTCTCTCTCTCTCTCTCTCTCTCTCTCTCTCTCTCTCGCGCGCGCGCATCCTGCGCAGCATCGTCCTGCTCTACGTATCTCTATCTCTCTCTTTCTCTCCCGCTCTCACTCTCTCCCTCGCACCAAGCTCCCTTTCATTCAGTTCACTCTCTCCTTCGCCGTACGAAAGAGAGAATCGCGAGGCGCTGTATCGCATACCTTCGCCTTTAGTCCTCCCCCCCCTCCCCCCTCTCGCTCTATCTCTCTCGCCCTTTCCACGGATATTTCGCGCTACCGCATTATCGAGGAGTCTCAGCATCGTCCTAGACGCCAATCGATACGTAGACCTGTTTATCCCTAAGATCGTCTCCCGATTTCTCCCATGTCGAGAGGCACGCAGCTAGCCCGCGTGTGCTCATGAGCCGCGAGCGTTTAAATATTTATAAACGATGAAAGTATCGCGGTGTTTCCACCACAGGGGCAGCCCAACGCACGACAAGCGGCCGACAATGAGCCTAGATTTATCGTGCTTTTATTCAACGGAGAAAGGTGGTTGGGCGTACGTTAAAGGCGCCGTTTAAAGACGACGCCTCTCCTCGCGCACGCGAGTCCTTACATAACGCGACAATGTCATGGGCGACTCTGTCTCCCCTCAGGGACAGCCGCTGCGGCAGAATCTTGACATCGATACGGCTTTAACTGCGCGATCTAACGCGCGATTCGTGGTACTTACTCACGGAGAAAGGAGTCCTTTGCACGCATAGGAGAGCGCCGTCGAGGCCGGCCGGGGGGCGCGAATTTAATTAGTGGCGCAGCGGCACTTGATCGCATTTTTTCCAGGACCCGTCAACCGAGTGCTGACAGGTTTTTATTAACGGACGCGCGGCCGGAATGAAATGTTTATCCGAATTGAAATCCTCGAGGAGGGGGGGGCCAGGGGACACCGGGACACAAAGAAGCCCTCCCTACGTTCATTTTCTAAATTACACTGATACAACGCCGTTATTCTTTTGCGAGGCGTACCCACACGTATATGCATGAAACCCATATAAATATGCAGGGCCTTGCAAAACGGAGATGATTGCGCGCTGACGATAATGGAGGTACGTGAGAATTGGATATTCAACGTTTAACTCTTTGGGGCATACCGAGATAAAAAGCGTCTCGTCTCTTTAGTACTTATATATAGCTACGTACGTGCACGATATGATATTTTTGTATACAATCTTGAAGTATTGAGAGAATTGGAAGTGTAGTGATTTACGATATATCAGGCTGTTACTAGTAAAACTTTTGACTTTTAAGCAAACGCTTAAAGGCATACGGTCGAACGTTTTGTATACATCGATCTAATATTTTATCAATCATTCTTTGTTGTATTTTTTTTAAATGAAAATCTTCTTTTTTAGTCCCCTTTTCTTTCTCCTTTTAAAATATTGTTCTCAAAGTGTTGAGTCGATTCCCATCCAAAGATAGTTAAGTCGTTACCTGTACACACTACCGTGGTGGTCACGATATCTAATTACTTAATCAAAGTCCGCAAATGGATCGCAGAATATCAGAGCGTCTTGACGCGGCGTAATAAATGAAAAACTGCGACATCGGTGCATGTATAACTCGGAGCAAATAGGGTGAATCCCGTTTCGTTTTCATCGATCTCGCTTTATTTTCGGAACCCATTGTACCTAACCTTCTCGTTACTTCTTTCAAGCCGGTTTACCTTCGATTATTCTGTTCATTCAGGCAGTTATATAGCTTGCGGATATCTCTTTTAATACCATTGTAAGGCGAGTCATACTTCATGTACTACTAATAAAAGAGAATTCATAAGACTACACACCGATACCTCGGATTAAATAAGACGTAGCCGTGTCTTAATTATCCTCAAAGCGCTTTGCCGATTTATGGAAATACGATTAAATATTCGCCATTTAGACCTCGATATAATTACACCTCGAAGCAACGCGATATCGATTCTGTAAAATTTCTTTATTCAGCGAGCCGATACCGCATTGACATTGGGCACCAATAATCCGAGCATCCAAGATATTACGGTGATAAAACGCCGGGGGAAGTCAGTCGTAACTCTAGCTGGCGAAATTATTAAGACGTGCCTACCACGGCGTAAGGGTAACCATTATTATCCGTAATCTGAAGAAGCATAAATTTGCCCAAGGATACTGGCAGAAGACTTGAATCCACCGTGGAAGATGGAAGTGAACAACGTAGAATCGGAAGATATAATAACCGGTGAGGTGCGACAAGCGCGCCGTAGCTAACAATGTTCGAGTCCAAGACGAAACGTGGAAAACAATTTTCTTTCGGTTCGAGATAAATCGTGTTACCCGTAAAACGCATGCCAAGCACATGATTCATTTCAGTGCTTGCACTGAAGATGTTTCCGAATATCATTAGCCGACGATGCGGTATAATGTGTATTATTATCTGGATTACGCACTGTACGTGCAGCGATGCAGATGTAATTCTTTTCTGGCGTAAAAACATCTACAATATGAATTAATTCTTGATTTCTTAATAAGAATACGCAATGGAATTTGACATTATAGAAATATATTTTAATGTTTCCCTAATCTTTTTAATGTATATATTTTCTTATAAAAGTAATAAACCAAGTGATTCGCGTAAAACTGATATCTTCCATTTCAAAGCGATTATCTAACTAGTTTTTTCGGAGAAACATTTAATTATCACGTAGATCGCATAGAAACTTTAGGATAACCGCTCATAAATACCTTCCTATAAATAAAGGATTTTTTTCCGGAATTACACGTAATTTCTATTTTCCACGTACACTTGAGTCATCCGTACTTACTCACTACATCCAAGTATTGCACTCATTCTCATCAGTCGTACGCTCGAGTACCATATTTGCATTAATCGCATATAAATACTCGCTGTGCGTACGTTCTGCGCCAAATCGAGATGCCTTTGTCATTATCCACGCCCCGGACGAAAGGCAGTACCTTCCTCGCAGGCAAGATACCGTAGCCGAGGGGCAAAAAATTTCGCAAGTTCTTAGAAAATCGGTGCAAAAAGCGAATGTCATCCCCTCCAACCGGTATCTGGTATCTCGGGCCCTCATCAGGGCCACTCGCAAACTCAACGGACGTTTTGCGGCGTTTCCGTTTATCGAGGGCTCTCCCTCGTTCCGGAAATTCGCCTAGGGCTAACCAGAGCGGGGTTCGGTTGGCTAAATAACTCCGCGAACAACTATGGAAGGCAGGTGTACGAGGATCGGTACACGCTCACAGGTATGCGCATGGTCTACAGGTACAGGGAGAAGCGAAAAGCCGCGAGGAAGGATAAGGAGAGGAAGACAGGGGCAAAGGAGGAGAAGAAGAACAAGGTTGCCCCTAGTGGTCGAAGAAGGTGGCCGCAATGGTATTGGTGATGGCGGTGGTCGTGGCGGTTCAGATGGAAGAGGAGGAGGTGGGGCGTGGGTCGTAGACAGTTGAAGGGCCGCGGCCAAGGTGAGGCGAGACGAAGAGAAAAGCAAGAGAGGAGAGGAGAGAGAAAGGAACGAAAGAGACCTCGCCGGAGAGAAGGCAAGGCGCCTTTGCCTTTGTCCGCCTCGTCGAAGGGAGCAGAAGGATGAAAGAGAGGCCCGGCAAGGCGCAGGATCCCGATTCGCTCTCCTCCTCGCTTTCTTTCCACTTCGAATTCTTCCTCTTCTGTTACGCGCCGCGGATTCGTAGGCGAGGAACGGAGAATGCCGGCCGTCGAATCCACGATCAAACTGGATTATGGGCCCCCGATCGGGCAGCCGCGAGCAACGAGGTTCTGCCATGACAAACATTTCCACGGAAAGCCCTCGAATGCGTTTCGTACGGCTTTAAGTAGGCAATTCAGATCTCCTACGATGCCGCATCGGTACCATTTCGTTTGCTTATTCAATCCTGCGCCGCTACTAAAGCTGTTTGGCCTAGGACCAACCGCCTAATATGGGGTCCCGAGCTAACGCGAGAAGCGTAGCGCGCGTTATCCTATGGAAAATTCCAGAAGGGATGGCCGGGAGCCGAACCCCTCGTCCTCAGAATGCGAGTCCAAGGCTGGCTATTCACTACGCCACCGTGGCCTCTAACGACGTCATTTAATGGCAGATATGCAGAAAATGTTTCGCCATTGCGTGCCGTTGTGTAGCTCATTGCCTTGCTCCATCACTCTCTTTCTTTCTCTCTCATTCAAGGTGCCATTCACGTACCTGATGCACGTAAAACACGTGGTCTGTGTGCCCCGAGTGAATACAATGGAGCGCAAAACCCTCTCGGCGGAGGAGAGTTTGGGCCATTCCCACGATACGTCACTCTCTCGAATGACGCTGCTAAAATCCGCAGCAGCCAGTAGCAGCAGCAGCAACTCCCCAAAGGCCGCAGGATCAATAGTTACACGCCTCTACAGTTCGCAACTGCATTATGCACGCGCCTCTAAAACTCGTGGAAACTGGTGTGCACGGTGCGCCGCACACAGGGTACGTCATCGCCAGTTTCAAAGACGTCGAGCCTTTGCCACGTTCACGCCTATGTATCCTAGGATATTTGAGTAAAATCGCGCCAATAGGCGTTTCTTTGACAGCCATCGAGGCTCGATCTTTCTTACGGAATTCCGACATTGCTTCTTTTTTTTTTATTACTCAATGCGATCAGGGACACCGAGTTATTGTTTATATTTCTAGTTTTGTAAAAATAATCGACCTTGCCGCTGCTACGCTTCTAAGAAGTGGCCAAGGTAGCATTCTCGAGGAAAAAAAATCGTTCGAAAGAGAGCCGGAGCCAAGGCATCTGCTCCTCTTTGCTTTAATTACTACCATTAAATGCCCGAAGGGTGAGACACTCGTCTTTTCCCGAGGGTTTGCAGACGACCGTGGGCGGCATCGACAGAAAGTCGATTGCACGTGAAAGGCCAAATGAAATTCAGATCCAGCCTCGAATCTCTGCCGACTAATTTTTCGAGCCGGTTGCAACTGACGACCAATGGATGAATCGATATAAATTCCAATGGGTAACTCGATTTTAAAATTCCTCGAAGTCATGAGTATCACAGTTGAAAGGAATACAGTACATTTGTAACTCGCAAGAAACCATTAACGTCAATATTTAATTCAGGCGCAGCCAACGAGGAAGACGACCTGCGCCAAAGTCGCGCTCAGGCTCAAGCCCCTAGGATAAAATCGGGAAATTTGAGTTTGTTTAGGTTCTTGGGACCGTTAAACATAGCGGCACTTTTTGACGCAGAGGAACCGACATTTTCGACCGTTCAATGCGCCACATTCCCTATTTTATTGCCCGTAGAAAGGCAAACAATTAAGACACTCTCCGTCACGCACTCCGAAATTCGGAATTGCGTATTATTCGATCCAGCCAGCAGTGCGCCCTCAGGATTAGGCGGACGTAACTTCCCCGAATTGCTTCCCGCATTTTAAGAAGACAACAATTTCGAGTCGGGTTTGGGGCTCGAGTGGATGCTATGCAGCACGAAGGTTTGTTTAGGAGCCACGGGCCCTTAAGTAGCGGTACCCTTCGGCGTCTCTGGACATCCGTACGTCTGTACGTCCATCCGTGGGGCACGAGCCGCGTGGGTATCACGAGTTTCTCAGGCAGGTCAGTGAAACTGCGCCGTCAAGTTGAAGGCCAACACCCCCACAATGCAACGGCCGGGCACCACCGCTCTCCCCACCACCGCCCGATTCTTATCCACTCCGTCCTCTCTTCTCCCTCGCCTCGTCCTGCCCTGACCTCCGCGTAACGTCCTCCTCTTCCCACCCACCCGCGCCGACGCCGGAACATCTGAGGAAACTCCAATAACGCCGATAAAGTCGGTATCCCCCCTCCCTTCCCTTCCTGACGTATGATATTAATTCTGTTCTTGCGCAGTCTCCGAATTCCTTCAAAATCACGAATACCGCCTATAACCATAATGCCTCAATGAAGAGCGACGGCGCGGATCTTTACAGCCCTCTCACGACTCGAGGAAAATCACACGGAGTGGTAAGCGAATCGTCCGTTTGATCGAGGCTTATCGGCGATGGAAAATATCGAGGAAAGATAATTAGAAAAATTCCTGGCCGTGCTCGGTAGGAACGCATTCGGCGTATCAATGGCGATTACGCTCGCTGCAACGGCCGAGCGCGCGAGCCTCGGCGTAGTATCCGACCGTATTTCCAGGAAAACCGCGTGTTCATTGGCCGAGTGCCGGGCCAATCCTGGGCGCGATATAGCCGCTAATTCGCCTTCCGCCGTGCGTACGCGCGAGCGAGCGTTCACTTGTGCGCAGACCGCCGCGTGGTTCGCGTCGAGTAATGCGCAGGTGCACCGGCGAGAGCTCGCTCTCCGCTCTCCTCGGCCTGCCTCCCCTCCCCCCTCTTTCTCTTTATCTCCCTCTTTAGTGACCCCTCTCGAAGGCCAGAAATTCCAGCCTCTTCTCGAAATAGATCGATGACACTCGGCCGTGCGGTCCCGCGGCCGTGTATCGGTGCACGCCGCGCTCCGCCGATGTGTGCCGCACGTGTGCGTATGCGCGTCCGCGCGCCTCTCGGGGCCGATGTCTCTGAAATAACCGAGCGAGGCTCACTCGCCGGACAGGGGAATAAGGTGCAATGCACGCACCCGTTCACTGCTCGCTCTTTCTCTCCCGCTCTTTCTCCCCGCTTATCCCGGGCCCTCTTCGTTTACCCTTTCTCTCGTTCACGCGCCGCAACTGCAGTCGCCTCCGACACTGTCTCGAATGGCAGTGGGGGTCACACTATATTAAGACTGAACTCCACTGACACTGCCGCCCAACTGCGTTCATTCTCCTCCTACTCCTTGCTCTCCCTCTCTCCTCGCCCGCTTCTCTCTCCGGCATCTTTCCTTTCTCCTCGCTCTTCCATCCACGCGGCCCGTCTCCTCGGTGCATCCGCTTGTCCCTCGCGATACGTTCCGCGGAGGATGCTTTTCAGAGAGGCGAGGATCTTCGCGATGGAAAAGGGAGATCGGCCTATTGGCTTTCCCTCGTAATATGGTAAAGGGCAATCGTCCTTCCGGTGGAAGCGCCACGGACCCTCGACGGTAGCGAAGCAGCGGACGCTCGCGGCTCGAGGGACTCGCAGACGCTCACGAGTGCACTCGTAAAGGCGATATGGAACCTACGTTCCACCAGAGTGGCACTTGGATGGAACCGTAACTCTGTGTTGGCTACTGCAGCACCGAGGTCGCCTCGCGTATTATATTCCGCTCATCGAACCTCGAGCATCGACCGCGTATGCGATCGGAGTACTCATTCCAATCGCACGTGTACGCTCCCGTTTTCCCTTCTGACGATGCCCCCTGGTACTCGGATTGTCACATCGATGCCCGATCAGGGAGGATATCGGTGTAAACGGATGTTGTAAAATAACGCGGCGGGACTACCAGAGCTCGATGATTCATTATCGTTTTACGAGAGTCCCGAGCGTCGTTCGGGACTTATGCGGACAACCGTTCAGCTATAATTACACGATATTGAATGTCACGATATTAACGAACCGCGGTAGATATAATGGGACGTGCTGCCCACCGTCGAAGCCACTCCGCCCAGAGAGTACCTCGCTCGGCGGTTCGAGAAAGACCGAAGAGTGAGTCATTCGTCGATCGACCTACCTCAAACTCTCGACCAAATGAGAGGAGACAGTGTCGAGAAAGCAGGCTGGGGCGCTGCCCAATCTAAATAGAACTTTGTTTTACAGCCGCTAGTTCGTTTCGTGTACCACGAATAACGGGACAAATATACGAAAAAAGTTTGGACCCGTTTCAGAATCTCGTACAGGCATTCGTATCTACTGGACGGACTTAACCTGTCTGTGCGATTAACATCGCTACGATCATGGAAACCGCTCTTCACTTCTTGTTTTAAAGAAAGCTCAAACCCATTGGACGGTACCTGCATTACTCGAGACATCGAGAAACATTGAATATGTCTTAAACCCGGAATAGCTTGGAGACAAAGACATAGCACGGACTAAAACTGTATGTATTGCATCATCCTCATCCACGGAAAAGCACGCATAATACGCTGATGCTTCCAACGGCTCCTACCAAGCCAGTAAGTACGTAAATGATCACATGAACGATTAAAGCGGTTGAATACTGCGATCAAGGCCATTACCTTTTTTGGGACAAAAATATTGTTTTCCAGAAACGTTGCTAGAAAAGGAGAACACAAATTGGACAGTAAAAAAAAGGGTAGTTAAAACTGTTTAAAAAATATTTTTGTCAATCCACAGCAAACTGGGGCCACCGAAAGGACACAAGCGTGAAAACCTATCGATCGATTAGAGGGAGATGGCTGTAAACCGTCTCCCTGACCTCGAAGAAGGGTGGCTGAAAAAGCGTTCAACCCCTAAAATCATGGATATCGACTCCCATCAGCTGTGCCTCCAGCTGTAGGCTACTTCAAATGCAAAAAAGCAAGCAGAGGGGTAAAAGAGCGAGCGAGGGAGAGAGCGAGAGCGAGAGAGAGAGAGAGAGAGAGAGAGAGAGCAGAGAGAGAGCAGAGGTTAGGCGAACGAGACCATATATCGATCAAAGCCTCTCCTCTCGCCATCTTCTCTGCAGATGAGATCCATTCTCGAGGGAACAAATAAAATGGCACGAAGCGCGACCAGTCGACCGCTCCTCGGGCTTAAACCTCTGCTCCCCTCTTTCTCTTTTCCCTGTTCCTTCCCTTACTCCGTTTTGTGCGCTCCCCCCCCCTGCCCTCTCTCTTTTTCTCTCTAACTCTCTCACGCTCACCCCAACCTCGGACTTCCTTCCTTCTCCGTAGACCCGCATCACAATGTTCCCCTATTTTGCCAGAGCAGTCTGGAGGTTCGGAAACCTCGAGAAGCCGATGAAATTCGAGGCTACAGAGGCTCCCTCCGCATCGTCCCAGCAGACGAGATGCCTCTTTGTTCGACCAACGTCGCTCACCCCTCTTTTTCTCCCTTTTCCACGTCGTTTTTCTCCTGTATACTTTCCGTCCCCTCGTTGCGGTATTACGGATTCTCCCTACCATTTTTCCTTCAAATCCGTCCGGGAACTACCGTGTACAATTTACACGCTCTCGATTTAGCTCGTTTACGAAGAAAAAACCGCGAATGGCCTAGGCCCACCGATCGTTTCGCGCTCCCAATTTTTTTGCGCTCGATCAGGAATAACGTAGAATTGATTGAATCCACAGAGGTAAGTGCGGAGGAACCCTGAGCGCTGGGATCTCTCAAACGAGAGCTTAGAGCGGCGAACAAGGCGTATACCTGCCTTTGTCGGTTTTTGCGCCGGCCAGGCTTCCAACTGGCCAAGAAGGCCGAGGGATGGGCATTTCCAAATGCGGCTTTCCTCGGAATTCGAGGAAGCGATTTGTATGAAATTTACTTCGACTTTGGGTCGGGATCGCGAATAATTTATGCATGGCGCGATGCAACTTCGCACGTACTTTATGCGTTCCCTCGCATTTCAGCATAACACCGTATGGACGTTCTACCGGCATTCCTGTATATCCAGGAGAGCCTCTGCGTGCGATTTGAACGCGAGAAACGCGCCTCGATTTCAGGCACGAAGTGGTTGACATGTTCTACGCGCACCAGGCGCGCTTGGATTCCTCGCGTAAGTCGCATAAACGGACGATATCCGTTCCAACTTCTAGCGGGGAGCGCATTTAAGTAACATGCAACGAGATGTGCCCGTGCCCCGGGGAAGAAATTGCATGTAATCTATACGCAGCGTGCCCCGACTTCGGGCAGAAACTACACATAATCTGGGCGGACGAGTCTTACTTCGGGCAGAAACTACCGTACGTAACCTGTGCAGACGGGGGTACCAGCGAGCCAGCGCAGAAAGTACTGCACGTAACCTGTATACCAGCCGCGGATGCTTGCCTCGCAAGATTCCTCCTATTACCCACACACCTTCGTGGCCATCGTGCCGCGAGAGCACGTGTGAAAATGGAGAAGACGGTCGGAGGGACGGACGGACGAATAGACAGACGCTACTCGCTGTAGTCGGTTGACTCAGCGACTCGACTCGGCGCATAAATAATCGTGCGAAAAAATTCAACTCGGGGGGCGCCTCCGACTTCAAGTTCCAGTGCACGACTAGCATTTCCTGTTTCGACCTCTGAGCACCGATGGGTATAACTAATTACTTTCACGTTTTGCTGTTACTCCGCCGGTTATTTATATCCTCGAAACATTGTGTTAATAAATTGGAGGGCACAAGGGCCGAAGGTGCGACTCGGTTGGAGCGTGGGCAGTGAAATATAGCGATATTGAAATTTGAAGAATGTTGCGAATTATCCGCATCCTGGTGGGACACACTGCCTATGCGCATGCAGGTTCTAAACATCGATAGCGCGAGAATCCTTAATAAATTCCATTTTCTCGCGCCCGAATCGCTTCCTCGGCTCCTCGAGTGCGGCATCGCTCCGGGAGTTTACGCCCAACCCGATCGAGAATAAGGGCTGAAAGGTCCGAGGGGAGGTAATTTTTTACGTCGAAACGACGATGCTCGAGCTTCGCTCTCCTTCGTGCCCGTCGCAATGTTATTTAAATCCTCCAGCTTTCGCGTGCGGTGGATATAAGGAGGCCCGGACAACGGTCCTGGTGCACCAATTTATTTTCAATGGCGGCAAAGAAGCCGTGACAAAAAACAAGTAGCGTGACCAGTGGCGAGCGCAAAAGGCGCGCCGCAAAATACAAGGCGTGAATAATGCGTACAGGTGATTGCGAAATTTGCGTACACGCACACGAGACGCGCGACTTACATGGCCGCGGTTTATCGTCAATGAATTCACCTACTTTTGCGATACAGGAATCCGACACTAATCTCGCCTCAACCCGTTGATCGGCTCCGAGGATATTCGAGGTTGCCCAAGGTGCCGCGATGTGGAACCAGCGATACGTTCTTATTTTACTTGGAAAGAGTCGTTCGAAAATCACGGGCCCGAGAAAAGAGTCGGCTTGCCGATCGCGAGTGGGCCGCCGATTCTTGGGCGTAGAGCGGTAATGCAAGCGCGGGTCCCACGATCGAATCGGAATATCAAATTCGAAGCGTGTCACCGTGGACGCATCGACCAAGTACGAGTCACTCTTATTTTCTCGACGAGCATGGCGAGTGTGGCGCGCAAGAAACGTCGATTTGCTCGACGCAGCGTCCGGAAGCTTGGAAGCGATAAGAGCCTAAGGACCGTATTAACACGTCGCAGATTTAAAGCGCGGCACGCCCGGCCGCTCCCGACTGTATTTCGCCAAATGAATGAGGCAACGGCCTTAATTATGTAAGGTGAAACGTGGGCATCGCGAATTCAGAGCGTTTTCGAGAGCGTGGATCGGCTCGAAAGGAGAGATCGATGATGGACGGTCGGAACGTACGGCGACAAGGCCACGGCGCTCCGAGCTGCCCGGTGCTCTCCGACCCGCCGCGAATTACTTTAACGACCGCCCGGTATATAAGTGCGTGGTAAGGCGTGCAACGCGACACGATAGCGATTATCACGAGAGGGGCTTTGGGGGAGAGCACGGGAGGACACGGGTGCAGAGCAGCGAGTAAGTGACCGAGTGGAACGAGGAGAAGCGGAGGAGAGAAAGAGCCTTGGGCAAATTTACAATCGTAAACCGTAAAGCACGCCGAGTACCTCGCCACGTCGTCGGCCGGCGTTAACGGCGGATGTTATGTACGTCGTTCGTTCATTTTTATACCGATTGCCATTTGTCCTACGCCAAATGGTGCCACGGAGCGTGGATGCCGGCTTGGAGGGGGGGGGGGGGGGGGAGTATCATTCGGGGAG